>LTAE01000080.1:53491-80519 GCA_001647135.1 Pontederia paniculata | reverse complement strand
TTACTCTTTTATCCATATCTTTTAATATTGTTATCATATAACTTTAAGGGTATATTAGTCAATATTTATTTTAACAAACATTATAACTACTTATTGATATTATCAGCACTTTTATCCAAACATGTAACTACTTATATTTTAAAATAAGTATCAACACTTAAATTGCTTATCAGCATTAGTGCTTATCAGATATTTTTTATCAGCTAAGCCAAACAGGCCCTATATTCTTACAAAATATAAAAGTTTATTAGTTTGTTAAATGTATAATTTTGTTAAATAATTTCCTTATTGATAATATGAAAAACAGACCATAATTTATATTATAAAAAAATAAAATTATACGTCACAACAGAATGTGATGTTTTTTTATTATCATCACAATTTTTTACTTCACATTGATTAATTTATTTCATCTAGGGTAATAATTTTTTTAGCAAATATTTTTTTTCTAATAAAAAATTAAATTCGAGAATTTCTTAAATATAAAGGAGACGTTGAAAAGCAAATAAATTAGCGTGTAAGATGACACCTGTAATATAAACATACTTGGACATGCACGAAACTGGCCACTTTCGGCCCACTTAAAAGACAAGCCTTAATGGGCCGAGTCGTCGGACTCGAACAATGTATCTTTGACCCAATGGGCCCAGTAGTTCTCGCTGTGTTCTCCATCTTCCACCCTCTGCTCCCGTCCTCATTTCGACTCGTCTCCCTCCTCTCGATCGCCCTGTAAACTTTCAAGGGTTTTGAGCTCGTAGAATTTGGTTTGATCTGGTCGGAAGAGATTGCCGACAGATGGACGCCGGAGAGGAGGACTTCGTCTTCTTCGGAACGCCGATCGAGCGAGAGGAGGACACCTCTGCTCGCAAGCGCAAGGCCGTCGCCGACGCCGGCCAACTACGCGCCCTCCCCGCGTGGAAGCAAGAAGTAATCATCCTCCTCTCCTTCCTTTCTTATTTATGCCAATTCGAACTTAGAGAGATTTATGCGTGTCCCCTTCGTAAAGGATTTGTAGAAATCCGATTTCGCGATTGATGTAGCTCCTGTTTCAGTTTGAAAATGGGAAGAATCTGTTTCAATCTGTGTATATTTGAAAATAAACTTTTTAATTTATCGGATTTTTCTTGTCTTTGCTACATATACTTCAAACAAAGTTTTTTTTAAGGAAAAGTGATATTGTTGTTGTGAAAGAAGCATTCTTTTATCAGCAATGCGTCTAGGGATAACGTCATCTGGACAATGAATGTTTATTTTCAGGTCAGAGACGAGGAAGGGCGCCGGAGGTTTCATGGCGCATTCACTGGAGGATTTTCTGCTGGATACTACAACACTGTTGGCACCAAAGAAGGTCTGTTAAAGGTTGAACTTTTTCAAGCATGATGCATCTGGTATATTGCTGACATGAATTGACTAACTTGCAGGATGGACTCCACAGACATTCACATCCTCGCGCAAAAATAGAGCCGAGATGAAAAAGCAGAGTATCTATAATTTTCTCGATGATGAGGACATAAAGGTAATTTCTCCAACCTTTTTCATCTCCTGATACTTAGAAGTTAGAAGGTCGACATATCATGCTTAAAGTATCTATTGTTTTGGTTGTTTCGGTACTTCTGGTTGATTCATTAGCTTGCGTAGTAAGCTGGCTCATTAAAGGAAATAGTACTGTTGAAATAGAACGACTTCTTTATTAGTTTTGATTTTAGTTATTAACTATATAGGTGCCATGGATAGTCCTTCCTTTATATTCCAGTGACAAAAAATGGTTATATGATTGAAAGTGTTTTCTGTACTGACAGCTTGTTTTCTCTTGTCATTGCTGAAAGAGAATATGTTAACCTGCCATCGTATGTTAAACTGAAATTAGTTGTTGAATCTGTACTTTTTGTTATTTTATGTTCTGTGTTAATTAGCCTTTTGGTAAATCATTATATGACAGAACTTTCTTGCCATCTTCTTCTTTATGGAAATGAAAATGTCACTTTTGATCTTATAACTCCTTGTGAGTTTGAACTCGTAGGACATGGGAGGTCAGGCTCTAGAAACATCAATGCAGTTTGACACCTTTGGATTCACTGCAGCAGAATTTGCTCGCAAACAAGCTGAGAAGGAACAAGAAAAGAGGTCATTTCATGTTAGTGTTTCATTTCTTGTATGGAATTTTTGGACCATCGAATATGTGTCAATCTCATCTTGACTAGTATGACAATTGTAAAATTAAAAGCTAACATTCTCACAATTTTGTATTTTCTTTCAGTTATTTTATTAAGTCCCCATTTGAAACCAAAATGCCTTCCAGGATTATTTCTATTGGGATAACAGTTGTGTTATTTTGAGCACACCCTTTCTCCAGTTAACAAATGTATCTGGTCTCATATTTATGGTACTACAACAACCAATGTCTGTTGCAACTCTTGCATATTGTTTGCAATTTTCATTTGAATGGATTGGAGGGAACAAACTTTACGATTATCTAGAAATTGATTGTGGTTTCTAACCTGTTAGCAGTTGTCCTGAACTAAGTCTTTTATTTGGTAGGTAATGTTGATGAAACTACTGCAAAAGCTATGAACATAAATTGTGCACTGACATAATCAAATTATTTGGGCTACTGATGGGACAGAAATCATTTTATATATAATAATAGCTAAATTAGCATATTACTAAAAGTACCCCTATGCTCACAGCAGCATAGGTTTGTTGATAATACACCTCAGTGACCACTGCCCAGCTACAGCTCGCAAATCTTTTGGCCTTCCTATGATGGTACTTCTGCTCTTATATATACTTATTATTTATTTCATATGTTTTCATCTTGTTAAAACATGATATTGATGATTAGTTCTTTGGAGTAATGAATATAGCTTATTATTGGACATTTATACCTGGTATGCAATCATTGATCTATTGCAGCACCACATAATATTCTGTATTTTATATTTTACACATGAAGAAGGGGTCTGTACTGCCCTCTTTTAGAGGCCTGTTGTAAGATCAAGATCTGACATCTCAATCTATACTGAATATGCTGACAGCATACTTCTAATGTTGAACTGATTGACCAAATTTGGATGTAAAAGCTGTCAATCCATGAGGGTTCTACAGCTCCCTCAACTCCTTTTTATGTATCTTTCTCTGTTATACTTTTACACGCTTATAAGGATTTTCTAAATGCACATCCCGCAACTCATTAGGTTGTTTTATTCAGTGTTCATATTGCACAGTGTTCTTCGATATCATGGATTTTTTTTCTTAATAATTTTGAAGCTGTAAACTATATTTAAAGTATATATTTTTGTTAGCAGTCTCTCAAAAAAAGGTTTTTGTTAGCAATTCTTCCATATTTGCATATGTAAGTTTGTTACAATACTCAGGCGAGATTTCTATTTGTCTTTATAGGAATTTTTGAAACATTTTTATGTCATATATCAATGTTGCTTGGGGCATTGCAGAGATTCTATCATATATCACATTTCATATACTGGTTCTATTATCTTGAATATAAATTCCAGTACCTGCGGAATGAAATGTACGAATAAATTACATGAACGATCATTTAACTTTCACGGGTTCCCACTTTGGTCACTAAACTTCACTTTGTAACAAGATGGTCATCTAAACTTGAAAATCTTTTCACGCGTGGTCATTCTGACCGGCTACTGTCAGTTTTCAAGTTAAAGTGTTTATGTGGATAACACCGGCCTATTTTTCTCTTTCCGCAACGTCATTAATACATCCTACGTGTCAAAAAATATTAATAAAATAATAGAATTTGAAAAAAAAATCGCTGCGAAGGACGACGCCCTCGCCGGCGACGAGGGAGAGAGAGGCATCTTCCCTTGTCGCCGGCGTTGAAGGAGGAGGGGGGCGGCGACCCCCCTTGATCGATCGATAAGAGAGCAAGAGAGAGGGGGGACTGCTGCCCCCTCGATCGCGCGAGAGCGAGCAAGAGAGAGAGAGAGAGAGGAGGAGGAGGAGGGAACAACAGTCTCCCTCTCTTCTACTTTGCTGGCGACGAGAGGGCCCCCCTCAATCGATAGAGAGAGAGAGAGAGAGAGAGAGAGAGAGAGGAGTGGGGCAGCGGCCCCCCTCTCTTCTCCCTCGCCGGCGAGCGAGAGGGAGAGACAAAAAGCGAGAGAGAGGAGTGGGGCCGTTGCCCCCTTTACGCGTGAGGAAAGAGGAAGAAGGGGGCGACCTCTCTCCTTCGTTGGCAATGAGGTCGTCGCCGGCAGGGGAGAGAAGGGGTTGTCGCCCCCATTATTTTTTAATTTTTTATTAAATTTATTTTTTCCACGCAGAAGTGAATATTAACGTGTAGGAGAGAGATAATATATATAATAGTATTAATCGATGTGGAGGAGTGAGAAATCATTTTCGTGGCATCCAAATAAGCAGAGTAACCTAACAACTGGTCGGAATGACCGTGCGTGAAAAGATTTCCAAGTTGGATGACCGTCTTGTTACAAAGTGAAGTTTAATGACCGAGATGGGATAATGGATAAAGTTGGATGACCGTTCGTGTAATTTTAATGTTTTGTATATAGATGTATATGTATTAACTTATGTCTTTTGGTGGAGCAGACCGTCAGCTATTCCTGGACCTGCTCCTGATGAAATTATTCTTCCCGCTTCGGATTCTATTGGTTTGTGTTATCTATCTTAGTTGAGCAGCAATAAAAAAATTATAAATTTAGTTTTTCCATATTGTTAAAGTTTCATCACTTATCTCTGTGCTAATTTTGGTAGGTGTGAAATTATTGTTGAAAATGGGATGGCGACATGGTCATTCAATCAAGGACAAGCATGTTGATTCTATATATGGTGATGTTACTTTCTCTTCATATTTCTGAGTTACACTAACTATTGCTAATTTCGTTTTCTATTCCATGTGCGTACACACATCATATAGGATATGCCTATATGTGGCTCTCATCATGAAACACTTCTATGACCACTATAGAGAATATCTCCCTTACCTGTAGTAATTGTGTCACCTCTTTGTCATTTTGAAACTCTTTTTTGTTCCTTTGGAGTCTCTGAATGACAAGAATCTACACCTATGTACATTATATCGTTTCAAGCTTGTCAACCTTATGATGTTATGCCCCTTTTGCTTGCAGAAGCACGTAGAGAAGCTCGGAAAGCACTAATGGCATTTTCTGGCAACGAGGATGCTACAGAACATACACAAAAAGAATTGAGTATGATTGACTCGGAAAAAGCTAATGAAAAATTGAATGATCCCTTCTATGCTTCTAAAAGTGTGCCTGTATGTTTTCTGGCAAACTCAAGTGGATTAGGCTAATTTCATTGTTTGGGTTGGCTTTTACTAATATTTTTTCACTTATCTTTGCCATTTTTCTAGGTTTTTCTATTGCAGCCTAAGCAGGACTTATTTGGATTAGGTTATGATCCTTATAAACATGCACCTGAATTCAGAGGTGAGCCAGTCACTAGTAATTTAACTATTCTAGTGCATGATAATAGCTTTTGGGCATAAAAAAATTATATATTTCTTTTTTGTCAGATAATAAGAGGCGACATGAATCTGCTAGCAAGGGTTCCTATAAAAATAATTTCACAAAGCAAGGAAGTATGTTGGATCCTAAATGTAAGATTTTATTTTCTGCATCCATCATATTTATTTGTCCATTTTTGTTAAATTCCATGTTATGCATACTGAATCTCATCACTGTTCTTGACTTCTGAAATTTTCACCTTTATCTTCAATCAACTATCAGCAAGGAAATATGCTCCAGGATTTGGCATCGGTGCACTTGAGGAACTTGATATTGAAGATGAGGATATTTATACATCAGGTAAAAACTTATTTATATAAGTTTAGTGGTTTATCTTCACAAAAAAAATTGTGTAAGCTTGTGAGTGCATCTTCAATTTTGGGTTCAGTTTAAATGATATTCTTGTAAATTGTTTGCTTCTATAACATCGCATATCCTCATTTTCTAAGTTCTTTTTCTGCAATGAAAAACAACTTGGGTGCATTGTCTTCTTTTAATTGTTGTGTGGTGGGTGGGTATACTTGGATGCATGTAAGCTTCCTAACTACAAAAGATTTTAGTGGAGCATTGGATATGGTGATTAATATATTGGTCAATGAAGGTTTTGTATTCTACTTCACTGTGTTCAAAGTCATATTCTTATGTGTTGCTTCCTTTTCTGAACCAGTTGAACATGTTCTTTTTCTTTTTCTGCGAGAATTGGTGTATGCTCTTTGATTTTATATCATGTTGGTTATATTACTAATGATGATATATTATATACAACTGTATTGAAAGAACTTGTGTTGTTAGTTTGTGTTTTTTATCAGTGTAACTCCTCTCCACATATGAATATCTTTTGTTGTACTTTAAGTTATCTTCTGGACTTCAACATGTATAGGTTTTGAATTTGAACAAACTGAAGTAGAAGATGTGGAACCTTCCAGAGAAATTAATTATAATAAGAAGAAAATCGAAGAGAAAAGGAGCACATGCTTGCCTGGTTTCAAAGTTGCATCTAATGCTGATTATCAACTTGAAAGGTGATAAATCACACATCCCACTTTGCTATTTGCTAAGTTCCTCTTTTCTCAAAGTGAGAACTTAAAGCTGGATTTCTCAAAATCTTCTTTTATCTATTTATTTTATTTGAGTTTTATTACAATTTTTCAGTACATTATTGAGACTCCCTTGATATTTACATTTCTGTATGAGCATTGTTCTGGAATAATACATAAGCTCGTACTTACAATTTATTATAAAATTTTATCCAGATTTCATCCTCCTATTGTTCCTGCTGATTTCAAGCCACATCACAAATTTCCTACTGACGTTGAGACAGCAGTTAAAATTGATGGAGTACCTCCTCCAGATGTTCCTCCTCCAGAATACAATAACTTGAAAGTGTTAATTAATGGATTTGCAACTTTGGTTGCTCGCTGTGGTAAAGTTTTCGAGGATCTTTCAAAAGAAAAGAATAAAGAAAATCCATTGTTTTCTTTTCTTACTGGAGGAGATGGACATGAATACTATGAAAGAAAACTGTGGGAAGAGAAACAACAAAACACAACTCTGCTGAGGATGCCAGGAAATTTTAACTCCAAACCTGACAGAATCATGATGGCTGAAAATCGAGGAAAACTTTTAGGTGAAAAACCATTGCAAAGAAGCATAAAAGAAACTAGCTCTCCGGTTCCTGTAAAAGAATTTCATTTCCAATCAAATCTTTCAGATACATTCACCAAATCAGATTCTCTTGTAAGTACTATGCACAAACTTTTCCCTCCTACCTTTTGATTAGTTACTCTCAAGAAATTTAGCTTATGCCAAGGGATGCTTAAAGTGATACAACTTTTGGACCCTAGGTTCAATTACTAGAGTCTGCAAAACCTTTTGAACATGATCCTGCTAAGCAAGAAAGATTCGAGCAATTCTTAAAGGATAAATATCAAGGAGGTTTGCGCCGGACTGAGGCTTCTTCTGGAAATACACTGTCAGAGGTTGATCGAGCTCGTGAAAGACTCGATTTTGAGGCTGCAGCAGAGACAATTGAAAAAGGTGTAAGGAAAACGGATATGGTTCCTCCATCAACTCAACAGGTCTTTGATATCATCGGATCAAGGGGTCAACATTTTATATCACCTGGCGGCCCAGAAGTAAACATCCTTGTTGATTTATATTACTCTTTTGTCCATTGATTTATAAATCTTATCTTTATGTACGGCCAAAAAAATTATGTAGAAACATGAAGATCCTCAAGATGAAGATAATAAAGCAAACAAATTTTACCTGAGGAGGGAGGAGTTTCAATGGCGCCCTTCGCCTCTTCTTTGTAAGAGGTTTGACATTCTTGACCCTTTCATTGGGAAGGTAATTCAGAAATCCTTGGATGTTCCCTGCTAACTCCAGCAAACTAATCTTATACATTTGAGTAATTCTTAGAGTAAAGCAGGCTTGATTTGTTAACATATCCTCTTGTCTGATTTCCTTGAGCTAATTAACTGAAATTTGTTGGCTTCTTGCCTTCTTTCTTTGAGTGAATATATAATTAACTGAAATTTGCTAAATTACTTGATTGAAGTATTTCCCATTGACTGAGAATGTGGTGCTTTTGTTTACTTGTTAACATGAGGCAACCTGTTTCTATGTTTCACGCTCTGGATCTGATAATTGCATTATAGTTTATGATTTTTTAAAAGATTTGACGTTCTCTAAAATTCTTAGTTGTTGCTCCAACATTGGTACTACCATATGTGGCAATTCAACACTGTCATGTGTTATTATTTTTTGTTGCCTCAGCATTATCATCAGTAGAAGTAATTAAAATGTGTTGTTTTTGTTTTTAATATTTAATAAGTGCATCAACATTTGTATTTGGTTTCCTCAGTTTCTATTGAAAATCAAAATAACATGAGAACTGCCTTTCTGTAGTTATTTTAGTGAATTAAATTTATCCAGTCATGCAGATTTGAAGACGTTAGTCCAATATTTGCTTGAGACTTTTGTCCTATTATTTTGCTCTTAAAGGTGTCAGTATGCACCTAGAATACGTAAGATCATTCTGTCCTCTCTGAAGTAAAAGAAAGTCACAGTATCCAGAAAAAAGAATTAGACACTTCGTATAAAATGTATAACTCCAAGAAGTTTTACGAGAGGCCTTAATATGTGATCTGAATGTTATAAGGACAGACGCCTCTTTGTTGGTGTCTGTAGAATTTGCAAACTAACACACTAGATTCTGTGTGGACATGGCCAGATGGTGTTGAGGTTGCATCAGAACCTTATCTCAAGTCAAAACATGTACAGGCATGATTGAGCGTGGGAGGACAATGGGGGTTGTTGGCCAGAGGAAGACGTATTACACATACATTCAGTGTAGTGTGGAATGTGGTTTGCACTAATCAGTCAAAAGTTGGGAGGCAGAGATGGGAATCAGGGTTTGTGTAATATATGTACTTTGCAATCATGAACTGTCCATTAACTCTTTTTCACCTAATGTCAGTGAGAAGTGTGTTAATTATGTGAAATATTTCTTGTTTGCATGCTTTTGGGTGCATTTCTTAGCTTTTCTAGCAGTAATGTTATTTAGTGGGAATTTTTATCACAGTTCATTTTTTATTCTTTTTTTTTACTTGTTTTGCTATTAAAAGATGGTTCATTAAGTATTCTCGGAAAAATTGTTAGAGAAATTGGAATGAAATTTCTGTCAGTAGGTTATATACTTTTCTTTATTGTTCAAATATTGACTCTTTGTCTCAATAATTCTTTATTTCTCTTTCTGCTCTCTTTCCAGCCACCTCCTTTGCCAAGACCTAAAAGCAGGATGGATTCTGTCTTTTTCATACCAGAGCCTGCCAAGGACCTGAAGATTGAAGGTCCAGATAATGTCCATAGAGGCTCAGCATCTAACTCAAAATTGGAAGAATCTGGGAAACAACCTAATGATCATAAAGAGCAAGAAACTGAGGAAGCCAAGATAGATCTGCAGAGGCCAGTAGATTTATATAAGGTGATTCTTGTCTTAAATCACTAACACAACTCCCTCTAAAAGAAAAACAGAAACAAACACAACTTAAGAATGCACAATAATAAAATATAATCTATACTTAATACTCATTTGGGAGGACAGATAGGACTACATTTACCTACCTATTTCTTCAAATATTTTCCTTGCTTGTCAAGCTCAAGTAAAACTTATCAAGTTTATTCTGTGTTGTTGCAATCTGCATGCATCTGCATCGAGTTTATCTTAAATCTCTTTTTGTGCTAGCTCTAATTCAATTTGTTGATAATTCTTTTCTAAATTTGTTTGGTTTCAGGCAATATTTTCTGATGATTCTGACGATGAAGAAGAAGCTAGTACCACCCATGTACCTGAGCCAATAAAGAAAAGTGAAGGGGCTAATACCACTCTAAACCGTTTGGTAGCTGGAGATTTTCTTGAATCTCTTGGTAAAGAGTTAGGTCTGGAGGTTCCTCCTGATACAAATTCCAAAAGACATGATAGCTCGACTGCTTTAATGGAGACTATTGACACTAGAGATGTTCCAACTGAAAATAATGGAAAATCTGCTTTGATGCTCCAAACAATTCTGGATAATGATCATCATAAGGATTTCAACAGAGGGCTCGACAGATCTAAAAGTGCATCTGGGGACATGGTTTTCAGTCTTAAAGAGAATAAAGCAGAGAAAATCCATCAAAGAAATGTTGGAACTGGCTCAGGACATCGTAGAAGTAGTTCTTATCCTGATAGTGATTCGTCTGGTGATCGCCATCGGTCTGGGAGGAGTGATCATTCAAGGCATCGGCAAAGCAGAAGTAGAACCCCTGAGAGCTATTCTTCTGATGATAAACATCAGGCTAAACAGGGTAGAAGCAAATCAAGGCATGGTCGCAGGAGAAGCGAGGATACTGACTCTTCTCGTGATTCTCAAGAGCATGGTCATTCAAAGTCTAGATCAAAGAAAAGGACATCTCATGGAACAAGTGAAAGGCGCTCAAGACGCCACAAGCACAGAAGAGTAAGATCTCCAGGTACACACTATAGTGATGATGATACCGAAGACGGCAGAGATGACAGAGTAAGAGAGAAAAAATCTCGGGACAGAGGGAAGCATTCTGTTGATTCAGATTCAAAGCGCAGGAAAAAACATACCCGACAAGATTAGACACCTTACTGAAAATAGGATCTTATAAGTTACCGCTTGGCCTACATCCTGGCGTTGAAGTTGGTTCTATCACTTATATCCTGCAAAACAAATATCGAAAGAAAGAGCTACATTTGCAGCTTAACGCCTCTGATGTGCTCATGTTTTCTAACTTGGGGTTTGAATATCACTGCCAAGGCTACTTCATGTAATTCTCCTACTTCGAGCGCATGTAAGATTGCAGAGTAATTTTCTGCCCATGCTCAGTAGTTGTTGGGATATGTATCAACTCTGACTGGGAAAACGGTGATGGTTCTTAGGCTTTTTTTAAATCGGAGGATTTTTACATCGTATTGTAAAGATAGATATTTATTATTTCGAATTTTGTTTGTCACCCTTTGTGCAAAGTTTAAGGTTTTCCATGCAAAGCGTTTAATACGGATTTTGAGACGAGGACGCATACACATGAAGTTGTGCAAATCAAATATATTGGAACATTGTTCATTTAAACAACATATAATACTGATACCCTTGATGGATGAAGTGATGAAGCACACAAAAAATAGTGTTAACAATTAATTATTACACACATACTTATATAAAATTAAGAACATTCTCTCCAATCTAATTGTTTTTATTTTTTTATCTTGTTCTAATTATTGATGTAGATAGCACAGAATTTTCATTTTGAATTTTTAAAGTGGCATTAATAGTATTTATTATTAAAGAATGCAAGAAAAAATGGACAAATCATGTTTAACAATTAATTCCAATCAATTATGAAATTTATTTATAGATCCTTTTTATTTGAACAAGTGATTATATATATTTTTTCAATAATGATTGTTTCTTTTTTATTATATGTCATATGATGCTAATATGATGTATTTTGATATTATATTACAAAAAGTATGTCTTATATATAAATGCAATATTTTTATTATCTTTTATTTGTTCATTTATTTTTTTTATTTCGTGGTGCCCGAAAAAATGCAAAAAAAAATGTTTAATCGGTTTGGATCTCGGATTAGAACTAGAAAGCTAATAATTATGCTTTGGAGCATACAAATTGTCCAAATAATTCATACAATCATTGAACTTTTTTTTTGGAAAAAACTATTGTCGGTGGTTTGGTTGGTTGGTGAAGACTTTTTGGACCAGGCATCATTCCAATCCAAAAATAAAACTATTAGAAAACAGAAAAAAAAACTCTTGAATATGTTGTCCATGCAAAAAAAGAAAAAAAAACTAGAAAACCACATCAAACACAAGCTGCAAACATATAATTATAATTACCCGTTCGAGAAATAAATGTGATATGGTTGAATTGATATGTAAACTCTCCAAAGTGTTACTATTTTGGAAGAAGGGTAAAATAAACCTTCAAGATTGTGAAACTAATTAGTCGCTTGAAATGATCCCAATTTTTTAAGAGAATAATTGGGATATAATATATAACATGAATTCAATTATAGCTCTTAGTCATGGAACCAAATCTTATTCTACTTTCATTATTAGGGGAATAACCAAATGGAATGAACAAAAAAAAAGGTAAATTGTAAAGGGTCATAAAAGTTCACTTTGATAATTGTCATTCATTTTTCAATTTTAATTGTATGTAAAAGGTATAGAGAAAAAAAGAAAATTATTATTTCTATTATTAGCCGTGAACTTATGAGCTATATATGAAATCAACGGTCAGATGTGCACTATTTTTGTCGTAAGCTATGAAATTTTATTCGTGCTTATGCATGATAACTATATAGTATTATATATTATGATACATGATGCTAAATTAATTAATCTGATGTGCATCTAGAAAGGGAGAAAAGAGGAGAACTTTTTTTTATTAAATTGCACCCCAGAAAAGGGATGAATTTCTAAAGTTGGACCATGAAATTTCCACTCAACAATGTATAATATATGTACCATATTAATGAGTGACTATAACATTAGCTGCTGAAATCAAATCTAGGACTCTGACTAAACCTATTAATTTTTAGCAGTTCAGATGCATTTCCTGGAAATTGATCAAATTTTCAGATAATTTGATTGCATATATATAATTTTAACATTATTTTATTGTGGGAAACATAAGAAAAAATAATATTATATATATATATATATATATATATATATATGAATGAAGCCAATTAATTATAGCTCTAACTATTTATTTATCCATTTGCATTTTAAAAGCTTAATTATGCTTCACGCGATTTAAAATATCAGCCTAATTTACCTTAATTGTTTTATGCAACCATATTACAGTGCATGTTGCCAAACTAATGATGTGCAATCATCTAGAAAGGAAACAAAAGGAAAAATATGATTTAACGTAGAGTTCAAGGAATGGTGTTATGTATGGGGTTTTCCTTTTGCAATTCTTGTTGGGGATGTCTTTAATTGGTGAATTAATTATAATGAATTAGTAATTTGGTCCGAAATCAATACCATTCTAAATCCATTAATTGATTTAGAGGTGGGTTTGGACTTTGGATGCATCTTCCTAGAAATTGATCCAAGAGGAAGCCAAATTGGAAGTTATAACATTATTGCATGTTATATATATATCAGGTTTGCTAAAAAAGATGAGTTATTTATACCCCTTTTTATATTCTCATTTCTAATAAAGAACGTGTAGTAAAAAAAAAGTATATACTCATTGTTCAAAATACTTTTTTAACCACTAAATAGTCTGTATAGGTATAGTGCTATAATTAATGAGATTAAGTAGCATATAACTAAAGATTTAATGAAGATGAAATATTTTTTCATGTATTTTACGAAGAAACACTCATATAATTAATCATCTATTTTAATTTTATCAAATTACATCATATTTTATATTAGTTAGATTGTTTTAAATTATTTAAATTTGAATTATAAATTTAAAATGGATAATTAATCATCTGGATACTTCACTTTAAACACCATTAGAGATACTTTATCTCCATTAGACTCTACGACTAAATATCTAAACATTAAAGGTATAATACTATTTTTTATCTAATTAAAATTAATCATAATTTTTAATAGTTTTCATGAGTTATACGCGGAAACACTTTTGTCCCAAATATTTGGTTAGATAATTATCAAGTTTTATGGTTGGAATATTTGAATTCGAATTCCAGAAGTTAACTTTGTGGCTATTGATACCTCATCTTCTTTTCGATCTTTTGGGCACCAATAATTCTTTGTCACTCTCGCCCTCCTCCAATTATATAAAGATATATATTGAGTGATAGTTTGATCATGATAGAGAAAAAAGAGCATATGCTATCCGTGTATACTAGCAACGTCGTGGAATAATTATTCCAATGTGTCCCCTCCCCTTCTGTGATTTGTGGTATATACGACATATTATGTGCATGTCTTCACGAAACTTTGACACCAACTTATGCAAATATATTAATTCATGTTCTAGATATATGTAGCTGCCTAATGTTCTTTTCATTTCTTTTTGTTTTTTTTTATTTCCTTGTGCCATGCACATTTGATGTTGACTCATATATAATATAATAAAGGAGAAAAGAATGTTGACTCATTTGAATGTTTGTCAAAATCTTGTTTTCTCACTGAGTTGTTGAATAAGAAAAACTGTAACGCGTAAGTACTTGCTTCAAAAAGAGTTCCACAAGGATAACATAATTAAGAATCCGATGGACTTGTCTTTTACCTTATTCAAATATATATATATATATATATTTATATATATATACTTTTTTCGTGCTCGCTCTTTCCGAGAAAGGAAAACAATACATTTCTTCTATTAGATTAAGTTCTATAAAATTTAAAAAAATTAGGACTCTTGGGTTTTCTATTTATTTATTGATCAATGCATTCAGTGCGCATCGTACATGATAAATGTAAATATCATTTTAATAAATTTATCGCATGCATTTCTTGCTTACCTTTCGTATTCATTTAATTATATTATTTACATATTTTCCATTTATTTTATTATTTATTTGATGACAATTTTTTTAATTATTGATCAACCCAAAATTTTATATTTATATTGATCGAGAAAAGAAAGAAAGAGTGAAGATAATATATAATATTGACTTTTGTTAAGTGTTAACATTAATTAGGAAAGCATGAGTTACCTATTTTAATAGTAGTCATAATTTATGATCAAATGTTATTAAATAATTGCATTCCATATATTGTACATTGTAGAAATATTGATAATCATAAATAAATTTAAAATTGATCATTATTGATTATAATTATAATTGACATATTTAACATTGGTATCTTCATGAATTTTATTGTAGAGTGTTGTTCTCATCCGAATTTTTTTTAAACTATTAATCATATTATGAGATATTGATCTTATCCCGAAATTTTCTCAAACTATTGATCATATTGTGAGGTGTCGATTTCATCTCGAGATATTTTCAAATAATCGATCTACGATTAAAATATAAGATATTGCGGATATTATGTGTTATCCGATCCTTAGCAGTCTTATTGCACCCACATTGATTGATTGATTAAATATGTTACACATTTTGTGTTGTACATGATTTTAATTTAAAAATCAATGATCAATTTTTATTAAGTTAAATCACTTCTTTATTTTAATTAGATAAATTTAATTATTAATTTTGAAATGGATCAAATTATGTATTGTATAAGGTGCCTAGCAAATTAATATACACCCTAGTTTTTTCTTAAAAATATTGATACTCTTGATTGATGATTTGCAAGGTTTATTAATAGCACATATAATATAGTAAAATATTTAAAAAATTAACATATATTCTGAATTTTAAATCTTCTTAGACAAAAGTTCAATTTTTTTAGTAGAGGATTTTTACGTCGTACAATAAAAAATAAATATTTATTGTTTCGAATTTTAGATGTCGCTCAAGTTCTAGCACTAAAAAATATATGTTTAATAAATTACGCGTAACCCAACAGATTACGCGTTGTCTATATAGATCAGCATTTTGTATCTTTTTTAATGTCGCTTTTAATTTTTTTTACACACTTTTGTAAAAAACAAATATATATATATATATATATATATATATATATATATATATATATATATGTATATATATTCTACGACGATGACGTCACGTGGTGCGTGCGTTTGATGGTATGGTCATGACATGTTTATATGTCAACAGTACACTCTTAATTTCACATCACGACATAACTCCCAAACCCAACTGGACGTACTCACAAAAGCCAATGGAAGATAAGTTGGTTTAATTGTTCAACACATAAGTTTTTTATATGTTTAATACGAGTTTAATTGAGGGTGCTACCTATTTAATTATCTGATTTTAAATTTATAATAACAAATAATTTAATATTTTAAGATTAAAAAGATAAGTAATATTATATTACTTATTTAAATATATAGCACTTTTATTTTCTTTTCGTTTAACGTATGCCTTGAAGATATAAAAATATGAAGAGAGAAAAATAAATTCTCATCTGATGAAGAATATGCCATTTTTATTTCAAAATTTATTTATATTTCCGATCAACGGAAACTTATTTTCAAAAATTTTAATTATTAAATACTACAAAATGGTTAAAATAATTTGAATTACTATTGCACCAAAAAGTTATCGGAGATGTGGTCATGATATGCCCATTGATATTTAAGAGCTTGTGTTCATGCATGGCTTGATAAGTGTAATCAACTATATATATATTATATTATATGCGTTAATTTGGTATAATCATACTCGCATAAAGGTACGTAAAACTCATAAAAAACTGTGTATCTAAAATTAAGAATATGAACCCCATGTATCTTTATTCGAGTATGGTTGCATTAAATATACTTAATTCTATATATATATATATATATATATATGGGGAATTTTGAGGTTGATTCCATCCTGGCTCAACTTTGATTCAATTTTGATCTGCTCAAATCGAATTAATATTTTTTATCCAATCCAATCATTTATTAAATTGGTATCAGAACCATTCTTGCTTCTCTTTATAATCTTTTTATGTAATATTTAATATTCATTGTACACCCAACAAGTTTTCAAATATTTTCTTTCAAACCTCTAACTATTTTGATTTTAAATTAAATTTAAGTTCTAAACCAAATCAATCCGATAAAAAATCCGAAACGGTTCATGTTCACTTGTCCGATATATGCCTACTACCATATCATATGACAGACGATGCGAATTATTAATATGGTGTGCGTCTAGAAAAGGAGAAAAATAAACGTTTGATTCAATTGCACCCCCACAAAAAGACCTGACTTCTAAAGTTGGAACATGAAATTTCCATTCAAACAATGTCAAATATATAACATTAATCCATAACTATACGTGTGCTATTGAATCAATCCAGGACTTTTATCATATATATCAATTTATAGCAATCCGGATGAATGTTCCTGGAAATGACCAAGGAGGACAAAAGTTTAGACAAATTAATTATATACGACATTACGTTATTATTATTATTATTATTAGAAAAGTATGAAACTGCGATTAATATGAAAAATGAAACGTATATACTTATATATTAATTAGCATTTTAAAAGTGTGTGTTCAAGTATGATTAATTATCATCACAATTTAATCAAATTTGGTTGGCACACCTAATTAGCAGGATGTGTCCCGAGTTGAGGGATCGAAAGTTAATAGCCCCGGCCAGAGTGATATCGTTCTGCTCTTTACCTCGACTTCTAATTAGTCAGATGCTAGTAATCTTGGACATCGGAGATCCCGAGCGGATATAAAAAAATTACCACCATAATTTACATTGTTTTATGCAATCATGTTATGATGTTACTATGCATGTTGTCATTTATTGAGGTGCTAGAAAAAGTAAATACATGTACCTCATTTGTTTTTTTTTTAATTTAGGCTCATGAACTTAATTCTTGTAATGAAAAAATAATGGAATATAGCAATACTTATTAATCTTGCTAAATTTAATATCTTTGAGGTCATTTTTGCTGGTGAATTAATTATCGAATAATTAATAATTTGGTGTCAGCCAGCCAATAGAAGTTCAACCACTACGTAGAATGCCAATTCAATAATGAATAGTTTCTCATCGACAAAAACAAATAATTGAATAATCAAATTGGTTAATGATTATCGAGTCTATGAGAGATCGAAAGTTAGTAATTCAAGTTCGAACTCTCGTAATTATTAATTTAATTAGAATTTATCTTCGTCGCTTCCGTCTGAACATCGAATTAATCGGATATGCACACCGATAAGATTTTACTCTTTATAAAAAAAATAACAAATAATTGAATAGTTCTATTTAAATCATTTTGCTTCTATTAGCTACTTCAACCAATATATATTCGCTATTTTCGCTAATTATTTGTTATCTGTCTAAGCTCGTGAGCTTTTCTTTGGTGAAAAGTCAGGTAATACAATGCTTAGCTGTTTAATCTTGCGAAAATATTTTTTTGCAATTATTTGTTGGGGCGTCTTTTATTGGTGAATTAATTAATTTGGTCCGAAACCGATAGATGCTGAATGTGCACAGTTCCATTCTAAATCCACCAATCGATAGAGGTGGGTTTGGACTTCGTAGAAGTAATATTTTATTGAATAAGTTGACTAAAAGAACATATTTCTTAATTTGATATCATCATTTGTATTTTATACAGTTTTTTTTGTAATATATGTAGTAATTTTATATATGTTGAAAGATATTCAGAATATAAAATAATATATTTCATTAATGAAAATTCATTGGGCTTCTCGAATGGTTTTTGAAAAATAAAAATCATCCAATCTTTTAAGACGTTAAAAAATATTAGTTTGGTTTGAATCTTTAGATATTTTTATTTTAAATTTTTTTCTTACACCCAAATGATCTCCTTTCGGATCTTTCAACCAATCTCTCTCTTTCTTTCTCTCTCTCTCTCTCTCATTAAATATTGGGTGATAGTTTGATCATGACAGAGAAAAAAAAGGACACTTGTTATTTAAATAATTATTCCAAGGTGTGAACCCCTCCTCCGAATAACTTCGCCTTACCGCGATGTGTTTTGGAATATACTAATTAATTGGAATATATATATATATATATATATATATATATATATGCCGCTACCAATCTTTGACAGCAACTTATTCATGCTAATATAAATGTATATTAATATTCTAGGTATATAAAGCTGGTAGGACAGGCTACATGGAATTATATATTATCATGTGCCACATTTGATCTATGTTGACTCATAATTTACATTATAATATTATATAAATATAAATATAAATATAAATAAATATATATATATATATATTAGAGAGAGAGAGAGAGAGAGAGAGAGAGAGAGAGAGAGAGAGAGATGAAAGTGATACTAAAAAAACAAAATAGGAGTCTTGTGCCCTTCCATTTCTTGATTAATGCGTTTGGTAATGCATTCTACGTGCTTGAGTGATCCCAAATATCACTTAATTTTGTTCATCCAAAACACACATAAAAGGCGATGATGACAAAAATATTCACAAGTATATTAATTGTAGAACAAAAAAAAAACTGCCTGGTTTTTTTATTAAAATTTAAGTATGATTCGACTGGTAATATCAGCAAATGACTCTTTCGACTTGTCAATAAAAAAGAAATTAAATTTTCATTTTTTTACTAGTAGCACTTATGTGTTCTTTTATTTTCTAATTTCTCGAACATCCTTTTTTTAATTTTAAAAAAAAGTCAAAATAGATGTTGAAATGGGACATGCATAGTGTCACAGTTTGGACCACTTTTGCATTCAATTTTGTCCCCCCATTTTCTGCTTTTTTTATTCTTCTTTTGCATGTTTTGTAGTAGTTCCTTTCTTTCCGTGTTAAATTATTCAAAGTCATACATATTATTATGTATTGGAATGAGACTGTTTATTGCAAGAAAACGAAGTTTCTGCCTAACTAATAATAAAAAATATACGTTCGTTCAACTGAATGAATTTTAAAGAATAAAAAAACTGAGAAATAGCAGATTTTTTTAAAAGGAAAACTAAAAGAGATGATGAAGAAGAAACCTTAAACTTCCATCATATAAAAAAATAATCATGCTTTTTTTGTGAAATTCTCAAGCCTGAACTTGGCTAATAATAATAGTAATATATCAGTAATAAAACTTTATCACAAAGATAAGTTCAATATAAATACATCTAATAATATAATTTTGTAACTCTCCAGATATTAATACCTAAACCCCCTCTATAACATATTTCAAATTGAGAATTCCATAATTTATTCTTCAAATCTTTATTTTCTAATATTTTTTTCCATCGTATATCTTCCCTAGACGATCCTAGTTTTCTCTTTTCCCCTATCTTCTCTAGTTGAAGGAAAAGGAGATCCCGATGTTAGCTGCGGACCTTTCCTTTTGCCGAATGATTATCGTCTAATTAAGAAAAATCGCAGGAGAAGGTGAAAACGAATTAATGATGGAGGAGCGACGCTAAGGAGAAGGATCGTCGCAGAGGAACACAAGGACAAATTGAGATCGAACAAGACAACAAGCTTATAGGCTAACATGTGTATACCTCGGCAGATTACCTATAGTTCTAAAGTTTTAATAAATGAACATGTCCTAGAAATCTTGCTTGTTCATATCATTGAATGCTTGAGTATGCATTCTATACTTCTTGTGATCTATCGAGCAATCACATTACGTTTACATCATATACTTCTTGTGATCTATTGAGCAATCACATTAAGTTCATGTTGATCTATCGAATGTTTATACAAGTCTCCCTTGATTTGTGGAATGACGGATTTCAATTTCTTTTGATCTATCAAATATCATATTATAAGTCCTCGGATCTACCGAGAAATAGTATTGAATTCGCTTTGATTTATCGGATGATCGTGTTAAATAGATAATTCATCATGTTGTCATGTGTTTAAGCCTGAAAATTGTAGTCTTGATATCCAGATTCATATACATATGTTTACTTCAGGAATCCCATCTTTTCGTGCCGAGAAAACCCAAAAAAATGTCAACAACGTCGTTGTCACGGTCGTGACGCAATGGTCGCTACCCGTGATGGAGTTTATTGTATAAAACAACACTCGGTCACTACCATGACACCCAAGTAATGGGTCATGACCAGTGGATCGTGAAAGAATCGAGTACGACCACGGTCTGTGATACACATTGCCATGATTGTGACACCACGTTCACAGTCGTGATGTAACCCTAGAGAATATTTGTGTTCAATCATAGTCCATGACGAACACACATAAAAGATCTATGTTCGATCATGAACGTGATATCCATGTCACAACCCGTGACCAATACATCGTGAAAAATGTCATGTTCAATCGCAAACCAACAGACATGAAACAAGCCATTTGATCACAACCGTGACGTTCACATCACAACCTGTGATGAACGAGTCACAGGCGTGATACTCGTGTCATGGCCCGTGACACCCGCAATCACAATCGTGAATAGCCTATTACCCACATGACATCACTATACTTTTTTACTCCAATTGGGTACGTTTCCATAGTCGATGATTAAAATGCTTATTTAACCAATAGTATATACTATTGTGTTATTTTAAGGGCTTATACATATTAAGTATTCACGTAAAGGTAACAAGAGAATTGATTATGGGCGCCATGTATACTATTTGGGAGTTATTGCTTATGGGTCATTTTATACCGTTAGGAGCTAGTGGTTTAGTTGCAGCGACACCATTTTGCTCTCGTTGCACGAAGAGCTCTCCTCCCCACTTGATGGGCATATGTTTATCGCGATTGGTACCACTATTGATTTTATCATTTTATTATCATGACAGACCAAAGTGAAAGCTTAAGCAAATGTCAAGAATTTTGTATTGTTTATTTCACTATGGGCTACGTACCGTTTATCGTAATAAACATAAAGACATGGTCAAAATATTGGTATTGTTTATCCCCCCATTGTACCTATTGAAAAAAAGTTATTGTGGTATTGGAAGATTTACTCCTTACAGTTTGACCTTAGGAATTATTTAACAATGGAAGTATTATTGACTTTAGAAGTTTATTCCTTACCAGATCGATTTTATCAATTACAGATTGAATTATTTTTCTTATTGTTCATCGGATTGAATCATCTTATTATCATTTATTGGATTGAATCATCCTCATACCATTATTGAATAGTATCATCCATTTGATTTACATTATTGATTCAATTATATCGTCATGACTATTTTTTATCATTATCAAGTTAAAAAAAATGTTAGTTTATTATGATGTTCATTATATTTGATTTTATATTTACTTGTGCATTATACACTGAGCGTAAAATCTCATTGGATATTATTTTCCTTGTATTGATCTTACAAGTGCTTAGTACTACAGTAGATAATTGTACTAATGATGCTGGTGAGTATCGATTGTTGGTAATGTTAATGTCTCGCACATAATAATTTTAGAATTTTTTTGTTTGCTTTAGAAAAGTTTTAATAATTATGAAATCATATTAGAATTCATATGTTTCATTTTGGCCTATGATATGTATTTTGTTACTCTTATCATATAAAACCTTTATTTTTAGTTTATTTTTTTGTTTAGTCAATAGAATAAATAAATTGTCGTAGCATTTTCAAGGTCATATTTTATCATATGACGGAATATAAGGTTGAAAGTGTTACAAATTTTATGTTAAAATCCATAAATATTTGATTGCTTAATTTATTATAACTAATTAAACTCGTAAAATGAACACAAATATATAAAATTCAACGTCTCGGTCAATTTAACTTATATATATTTTTTTCTTAGGTTTCCTCGAATTGATTTTTTTATAGAGGTAGCTGGATTTATTATCGGATGAATTTTCCAAAACTGCCCCTCGACTTGTTCCAAACGCAACCCCGACCCCGTTGACACGGCGGTGAGGAGTGAGACACGACCACCACCCACATAAATCCAATAGGAAAAGGTGTTGTGTAGTTATAATAATAATAATAATAATAATAATAATAATAATAATAATAATAATAATAATAATAATAATAATAATAATAATTGTATATTTATATGTTTTATGATAATAATATTACAACTACCTCATAATTGACCAATGCGTTCCTATTAACCTTCTAGAGGACATGATGACGTGGACGCGGAGGATGACCAACTTTTGGGTCTCGTTGATTTAAAAAGAGTAACAAATAAATAAATAAATAAATAAGTAAATAAATAAATAAATAAATAAGAACCTCTTAGTTAAATATATACCTTTCTTTCTCTCACATCTGGATCAAACGTATAGATTTTCATGGAATCGGAATGACCCGATGTGAGTACGAGGCTAAAGATAATCAATACGTAGAGAAGAGGGTTGAAGATTTACATATAAAAGTACGTTTAGCTAGGTGACAAAAAATATTTAATAAATATTAATATTAATAAATATGTTAAATGATAAAATTTATTGTAAAATATAAGTAATTATATATTTAAATAAAATACTAATAATATTAATAAGTAGTTTCAATATTTATTAAAATAAAACACTGATTAATATATCCTTGAAATTATTGATATATCGATAAAATGGTTTAAAAAAAATCAACAACTTTAAAAAATTAAAGAATATATTTATTTTTTTTCGACTTATAAAAGTGTTAAAGTGCACATTTTTATTTCTCAAACATCGAAAATTTTCAAAATTAATTTATTAAAATAATTAAATTACTGTCAACTATACTTTAAATCTTAATTAAGTTACATTTTGGATTATATGAATTTCTAGTTTAATTATTTATTCGAGGAACGTAATTTTTTTATATTCAATAATAAGACAATTAAGAAACTTTTCGCCTCGTAAATAAATCTAACACTATTCCGAGTTAGAAATAAATCTTCTAGATTTTTTGTTTGTGTGACGGGTCATATACATCGGATTTGAACATGGTGTTTTAATTGTGATGTAAATATTTTATAATCACATGTTCATTAAAACAATACTTGGGCGAGAATATATCAAAAATAATTCATATGCATTTAAGAATTAATTAATGCATCGAATAAAGTGTATCCTAATGAAATTTGTAACGCAGATTACTTTATTCTTCCTTCGTCAGTGTTCTCATATTGCGATTTCCAATTTATACTTTATAATATGACAGAATGCTACAAATACAATCTTATATATATATATATATATATAAGCAAACTGTTTAGCGCATAGAAACTGTGAATAATTTTTGATAAAAACAGTTATTATAACCTTTTTTCTCAACACTCAATTTTTTAAACTAAAATTATCAGTAAAATTCTTAACTCATAATAATATAATAAATAATTTAATGAAGGTGTATCCTACTACTTAAAGTAGGATACATCATACAATTGAATTTGAAATATATAATTAAGAAAATAAATATTAAATAATTATTTATTTCAATCACATATCTCAAATTGAAAATACTTATACATATATTAAACTTGATAATAAATAGAGGGCCACAAATTAATAATTAAATATTTTTTATTTAAATTTATTTAGAAGTAAATCTTTTTATTATTGCTCTCGATCTTTGGATGCTTTATTATCTTATATAAAATCTCATCAAGCATTTTGGGTACAACTGTGTGACACATAATTATTTTCTTTAGATGTTTTAGGACTTATTTCTGGGATTTAGTTATTAATCGAACCCGTCAATTATTGTTATTTTTATGGATCCGACATGGAAGAAAACAAGAAAATATTTTTATCTGAAAACGTATTATTGTTGGAACAAACATCGCGTGTACATGTATGACACGTCAAACGAGTATTACTTTTTATAGTGTAATTCCTATTTTACGTTAGGTATTTATTTTTCTTTTTTAAAATATCGGCAACACGAATCTTTTTGACGTCATGATCAAGTTAATGAAAAATAAACAAAACTTTTCCTTTTATTAAAAAAGTGTATCAATTATGATGTGTCACTTTCTATGGTAATAAATTGGAATTAAAAGATCTATTAGGATTGGCTAATTTAGCTTAAACAAAGAGAGGACATTAAAGGAAAACCTTTATGACATTTCCGAATTTGATCTTAGTTCACCTAACAAAGGTTACAAATTTATAGCTTTCATATGCCTGATTTAATGAAAGATAAATGATGCATAAGCCACATTAATTAGAATCAACCAGCATTTTATTTTCATAAATATCATAAATATGAAAATTAAGAACATGTTGTACTAAAAAAAATATGAATGAAAGGAGATAAAAATACATATTTGAAACCATCTATTTGTTTTATTTTTTTTCATTCGATTAAACCATCTATTTTATTAATGAGTGATATGTTGAATTAGCACTCTTCCCACAACTATCTCGTTGTGTGCATGGTAAATTTATGTAGCATATAACTAAACAAGAATAAAGTTGAAATTATTGCATGGTTGGTTGGGCCCCAAACTAAAAATGGTACCTACCCACGTTTTTTCCTCACTTATGTCACAAATAATAATAATAATAATAATAATAATAATAATAATAATAATAATAATAATAATAATAATAATAATAATAATAATAATAATAATAATAATAATAATAATAATAATAATAATAATAATAATAATAATAATAATAATAATAATAATAACAAGGGATTAATTAATGTATCAATTTAAAACAGTTTTGTGTATGTGCATGTCATCAGATCACAGTTAATTTCTTGTGGATTCTATTTTTTTATAGAGAACAAAAATATCAGTGTTTAATTAATTAATTTGAAAGATGGTTTAGATTTGGTCATTTATTTGGTGCATCGAATAAGATTAATGCACACATGGAGAAACGTGATTTGTAAGGCTAGAAATTTCTTTGATTCAAGGCATGCATATTAAATGAGAAAGATTATTGGTGTCAAATGCTATAGATGATCATATTCACGAGTAAAAAAATACTATTGCCATAAGAATAATTAGTTTTTTAGTTCAATTTATTTTGATGAAAGTATTTTTTTGAAAAAATAATTTCATCATTTTTAATGTTTGCTCATTTAAAAATGATTGGCCAACGAGAAAAAAACTTTTTTGATTAATTAAAAATCAAAGCTATGTTTTCTAAAAAATAACATCTTCTTTTTCAAAATGGAATTCATTATTTCTCACAAAGACATCTTTATTTTATATTTCTAAGACAATTTTCTTCGTATTTGCAAACATATACCATGAAAATAAATTATCGTTTTAAACGAGTTTTCTAAGAATACATTTTCATTAGAATGTTTTTTTCATCAAATCAAACAAAACCTTTATGTACACTACATTTAATTTCTTGATATCGCAATAAATAACAATTAAGAAGATTAATGATTAGATATTGTTTAACTTAGTTCTAGAAATATTATCTTTAATATTATATCTAATTTTTTTATATGTCTATCTTTCTCTGATTTGAGATATGTGCATGCTTTTTGTGAGATATATTTGGCAAGAATTTAGTAATTGCAAGGGTATCTTATGATAATTTTTAAACTGATATTGTCTAGAAATCTTGTGGATTTTTTTAAAACTTTTTCGAAACTATACAAACAGTTTCACAGTTGTAAAATGCATGTTTAAAAAGAAACAAAAAAGTGTAAATTTTATCCTAAAAAATATCTTGCTCGAGTATTCGAAGGCTGATATTTAGATAAAATCATAACCCTCAAGTGAAGTTGACAACTTTGACTATAAAATTCCCCAAAAAAACAATTTTCTCGTTTTATCACAAATGAAATAATGAAATATGCATATCAAATGGATCAACCGATGTGAATTTACAATCGGATCAAAATTAACTAATAAACATTAATTGAGCAAAATTCAGAAAGAAATGCATACTAACGCTTAAATCATATTTATTACTCCAAAATAAAAAAATTCCGTGATCTTAACTTCATTAATTAATAATTTCACGTGAATATTCTTTCCGATATTGATTTTTATATCCAAACTACTCTGATTGGAGAGAAAAATATAAGTTTTAATAGGAAGGATTTTTTTTATTTTTTTAATAGCGAGAAAAATCTAAAAAACCTATTTCGTATGATGCCCCACTAAATACGATAATTTTTTTTTGGGCTAATGTAACATAATAATATTAATATTGGGACCAATTAAAAAAAATGTGAAACGATTAGTCAGCGGCGGTATCCAATAAAAAAGCCATACGATGCATTTAATATTATTATAAATATTTGAAAGAGATAAGATAATAAATTATTAATTGTTTAATATAAATAATGGAATGGAATAAAACTACTTAAAAAAAATTAAAATTCCGGTAAAAATATCACCTTGCGGTCTACGGCCGTCGTGATTGCGTGGGTCTTCTTCTGAAAACTTTGGCACTCGTTTCAGCTCTTGAACAGGTCGCGGGTCGCGCGCCCGCCCCGGAATCTGGAGCACGTGCGCCATC
>LTAE01000080.1:0-53484 GCA_001647135.1 Pontederia paniculata | reverse complement strand
CGGTGGGGGGGGGGGGGGGGGGGGGGGAGGATGACTTGGTAGTTGCCTTCGTTTCTAGATAGCTTCTGCGCCGCCCAGTGAAGTCAAAGAAAGGGGTTGGCAGACGTAGTGGGAAGATTCAACACAGCAGCTGGTCGTTGCAGAAGCTTATGTCCCCCTCATTGTCCCGGTCTTTATAGCTCTTTGGGGAAGCTCTGATCCACAGAATTCTTACGAAAAGAGAGATCTTTTTTTTTTATAATGTGTTGAGGGATTTTTGTTCAGTTCAGTTCGTTTCTGCCTGTCCTGTACATACTGTTCTCTGTTCTGCTCGCTTTGTGAATAATCCGGTGGAAGGAGAAGTTTGGGTTTGTTCCTTGTTGGCAGCATTAAAGTTGAGATTTTTAGGAAGTTTATTTCGTCGAGGATTACTTTTGTCGTCAGCGGAGGGAAGAGATCTGACGTTGCCGCTCTCCGGGAACAAGGAAGCTTGCGAACGAGCTTAAAAAGGTTGGATTTTTAGGACTCTTTCCGCCCCTACTCTCTAGATTGTTTAAGATTCCAGACTTGTTCTTGGGGTGGCTTTGGGGATTTCTTCGTTGCTTGGGGCATAAGATTCTGTGGTGGATAAATTTGGTGAAAACAAGAATTCAGTTAGAAAAATAGTGGATAATGGCTGGAGATAGGAGGAAGAGACGAGTTCGCCTGAGTAAATTGTACAGCTTCGCTTGTGGTAGATCGAGATTAGAGGATGAACATGCTCAGATCGGAGGCCCAGGCTTCTCTCGGGTAGTCTACGCCAATGACCAGGATAACCTCGAGGCCACAAGCATAAATTATGCCTCCAACTATGTATCCACCACCAAGTACACCATGGTTACCTTCCTGCCTAAATCCTTGTTTGAGCAGTTCAGGAGGGTGGCCAACATGTACTTCCTAGTAACAGGATGCCTCGCATTCACTCCCTTGGCGCCGTATTCGGCAGTGAGTGCGATTCTCCCGCTAGTTGTGGTGATTGCAGCTACCATGGCGAAGGAGGCTGTCGAAGATTGGCAAAGATACCAGCAGGTAATATTTCTTTTCTCCCTTGGTATTTCCTTCTCCTGAGCGCCAAGTTGGCGAACTTAAGAATTTTTATGGTATTCTACTGGTTTAGGAAATTAAGTTCGAGGTTTCATCATCTTGAAATTATGGTTTTGGCACGATTATATCATATAAAGTTGGTGATTGCTCCCTCTCAAAAAAATAAATTTATGGTTTTGATACAAGTAGGTAATCTTTTCAGCATTATGTATTAAGTATCTGAAGGTTTCAGCATGCAGTTATTGACAGTAGTAACATAAATGTAGTACCTTTATACCAGTTTGACACTTTCATTTGATTAGGTGAAACTTAGCTGTCTAGTTGCATCAGGTAAATGAACCATGTCAAAAATGGATATTTTTCACTTCAGTTGACATATAAGGTTTTGATTTCGCTAAGGGATGCTAAATATTTATAGATTCTTAAATATGGAGTTTTTCCCGTTATAGAAGAAAGAAAAGGAGGAGAATGATATCCGAATAAATAGCCACTTACAGTTTCTAGTTAATACTTATGTACTTTGCTGAACACTGCACCGGTGCATCCATGTTCAAATGTTAAGCTATCAGTACTTGACAAGTTTATCTTCTTTTCAGGATGTTGAGGTGAACAACAGAAAGGTTAAAGTACATCTTGGAGGAGGGTTTTTTCAACATACAGAATGGAAGAATCTCAGAGTTGGTGATATTGTAAAGGTGCAGAAGGACGAGTTTTTCCCTGCAGACCTCGTTTTGCTGTCATCAAGTTATGAGGATGCAATATGTTATGTTGAGACCATGAACCTTGATGGGGAGACGAATTTGAAATTGAAACAGTCACTGGATGTAACTTCAAGTTTACAAGAAGATTCAAATTTTCGGGATTTCAGAGCCATAATTAAGTGTGAAGATCCAAATGCAAGCCTCTACTCATTTGTTGGAAGTATGGAGTATGAAAACCAACCATACCCTCTCTCACCTCAACAACTTCTCTTGAGGGACTCAAAGTTAAGGAACACAGACTACATATATGGGGCAATTGTCTTTACAGGTCATGACACAAAGGTCATGCAAAATGCTACTGATCCACCATCAAAAAGAAGTAATGTTGAGAGAAAATTGGATAAGATTATTTATCTCCTCTTAGTTTCCTTGGTTGTGATCTCATTGGTTGGGTCAATTTTCTTTGGCATTTGGACACACAATGATTGGAAAGATGGAAAGATGAAAAGATGGTATCTAAAGCCAGATGATTCTGAAATTTATTATGACCCTAAAAGAGTAGTTCCTGCATCATTACTTCACTTTTTAACAGCCATGATGCTGTATAGCTATTTCATCCCGATTTCCTTATATGTCTCCATAGAAATAGTCAAAGTCCTGCAGACAATTTTTATCAACAGAGACGTTCAAATGTACTATGAAGAAGGAGACAAGCCCGCTCATGCTCGCACATCAAATCTTAATGAAGAACTGGGTCAGGTTGATACAATTCTTTCTGATAAGACTGGAACACTGACCAGCAACTCGATGGAGTTCATTAAATGCTCAATTGCTGGGACAGCTTATGGTAATGGATTCACAGAGGTGGAAAGAGCAATGGCTCGAAGAAAAAATTCCCCATTGGTCAATAAAGTGGGAAATGAGCCTTCTGAAATAAATCATGCAGGTACTAGACCTGCAATTAAAGGGTTTAATTTCAGTGACGAGCGCATTATGAATGGAAATTGGGTTTATGAGGCCCATTCTGATGTCATCCAGAAGTTTCTTAGGGTTTTGGCCCTATGCCAGACTGCCATACCTGAAGTAGATGAAGAGACAGGCAAAATAACATATGAAGCTGAGTCACCAGATGAGGCTGCCTTTGTAGTTGCTGCGAAGGAACTTGGGTTTGAGTTTTATCAGAGGACACAAGCAAGCATCTCCCTTCGTGAAATAGATCCACATTCCAGAAATCGTGTCGAAAAGTAAGAAACAACATTCATTCTAGTTCATGATCATCTTAAAGTACATACTAATATTTATCTGCAATATTTTAGGATGTATAGAACTTATATTTGTGCCTTCTTTTTCCAGGTCATATAAGTTATTAAATATCCTCGAGTTCAACAGCTCTCGCAAACGAATGTCTGTGATAGTTCAAGATGATCAAGGGAAGCTACTTCTACTTAGCAAGGGTGCTGACAGGTTTACGATTGCTACACTTAGTACATCAAGTGATATTGAATTCACAAGAAGGTTTCTGGTTTTTGAGTCTAACTGCAATTTATTTTCAAAACATACAGTGTAATGTTTGAAAGGCTTGCAAAAGATGGAAGGGAATTTGAAGAAAGGACTAAGAAACAGATAGACGAGTATGCTGATGCCGGTCTGAGAACTTTGGTCCTTGCTTACCGTGAACTCAATGAAGAAGAGTATTCAAAGTTTAGCGATCAATTTGTAGCTGCCAAAACATCAGTCAGTGCTGATAGAGACGAAAAAATTGAAGCAGCTTCCGATATGATAGAAAGGAACTTGATTCTTCTTGGTGCTACAGCTGTTGAAGACAAATTGCAACAAGGGGTAATGTCGCTGGTTTTTCTTACATGAAGATATGATATTGATAATTCATAAGTAGGCTGATTTTTCTAACATTACTACAACAATGTCTCAACAGGTTCCTGAATGCATCGACAAATTAGCTCAAGCTGGAATCAAAATATGGGTGTTGACTGGCGACAAGATGGAAACAGCCATCAATATTGGGTACTCTATTTTGACCTTGTATTACTTTCTTTTTCTTTTGAATAGGACGTTCAATTACTTCAAACACAAATTATTCATTTTATATGCTATTGTAACTTGGTTACAATTTGCAGCTTTGCGTGTAGTCTTCTAAGGCAAGGAATGAGGCAGATTACTATCACTCTGGATACACCTGAGATTATTCGATTGGAGAAGGATGGCAACAAAGAAGCCTTGGCTAAGGTACAAAACTCTTTTGGATCAATCATACTAGAATCATTGGCAGCATGCTTTGACTCTCAATAAGATTTTGGAAATCTATGTTAAAGACACTACAAATTTAAATGAAAGGAATACTTTCAATATTTAAGAATAGTTAGTCCAGGTAAAGATTGTGTATTGTAGTTCTTGGATCTAGATAAGATGTTCCTTAATCCAGTGAGGACTCCCCAACTTGCTGGATATATTATTTTTACTTTGCAATTACAGTTTATTTATTGTACTTCAGGCATCAAAAGATAACATCATCCATCAGATAATGGAAGGATTGGAACTTCAAAGCTCACAAAATAATGAATCATTTGCTCTGATCATCGACGGAAAGTCGCTTGCATATGCTTTAGAAGACAATGTGAAAAACATGTTCTTACAGTTGGCAATTGGTTGTGCATCTGTCATATGTTGTCGTTCCTCTCCCAAACAAAAAGCTCTTGTAAGTTTTCAGTCATGAAGCTTTCTTTTTCAGAGTCCTTTTTAATTATCTTGGTATTTAAACTAATAATTCCAACATGAAAAATGTCCAGGTGACAAAGCTTGTTAAGGAAGGCACTCACAAAGTGACATTGGCAATTGGTGATGGTGCCAATGATGTTGGCATGCTTCAAGAAGCAGATATAGGTGTTGGTATAAGTGGTGCTGAAGGAATGCAGGTTAGTACATGCACCTTTAGCTATTTCTGTTTGATATATGTTTAGTTATCTAAGTGTTTACCTAAATTACTGCAAAATTCTCAGGCTGTTATGTCAAGTGATGTCGCAATTGCTCAATTCCGATTTCTAGAGCGTTTGCTACTTGTTCATGGGCATTGGTGTTACAGGAGAATTTCATCAATGGTACTTTTTTTTTCTCCCTTCCATTTCAATCTGTTGTAATACTTTCTGCTTTGACTGACTGCTGTTTACTCTTTGCAGATATGTTATTTCTTCTACAAGAACATAACTTTTGGTGTTACCCTCTTCTTGTACGAAGCGTATGCATCATTTTCGGGACAACCTGCATATAATGATTGGTTTTTGTCCTTATATAATGTTTTCTTCACTTCTCTTCCTGTTATTGCTTTGGGCGTCTTTGATCAGGATGTTGCTCCTAGACTTTGTCTAAAGGTACATCATACTTCCACGATCATACATATCATCATGAACTTTTATTGATTTTCTAGTAATAATAATGTCAGCTATTTTTTTCTATTTCTCAACACAGTATTTTATTTATGGGTTCTTTTGCCATTTTCCAGAACCTCTCAACCAGTTATGTTAGTCATTGCAATGTTTTCTGCAAATATCCTGCTATCTTCAACATTCATCATTAAATATTCTGTAGCATGCATGTTATATTTTGCTTCTTCGATCACTCTTTATTAGGACATTCTTCAGTTTCCACTTACAAATTCTTTGTGCTCTTCTAAAACTCTCTCTCCATTTTGCTGCAGTTTCCCATGCTCTATCAAGAAGGCGTCCAAAATGTTCTTTTCAGCTGGCTACGTATCTTAGGTTGGATGTTTAATGGCATTTTCAATGCACTCATCATCTTTTTCTTCTGCACCACTGCACTGCAACACCAGGCCTTCAGGAGCGGTGGTGAGGTTGCTAGCCGTGACATTCTTGGTGCCACAATGTACACATGTATTGTGTGGGTTGTTAACTGCCAAATGGCACTCTCCATAGGCTACTTCACTGTCATACAGCATATATTTATCTGGGGTAGCATTGCTGCCTGGTACTTGTTCCTTCTGGCATATGGGGCAATAACACCCAGCATATCAACTGATGCTTTCATGGTCTTTATTGAGACATTGGCACCAGCTCCTTTTTACTGGATCATGGCACTCTTTGTTATAATCGCCACCCTCATTCCTTATTTCACTTACAATGCCATTCAGATGCGATTCTTTCCTATGTACCACAACATGATCCAATGGATACGTCATGATGGGGCTGCAGATGATCCTGAGTATTGTAATTTGGTGCGGCAGAGATCAGTAAGGCCAACAACTGTTGGGGTGTCTGCTCGTATTGATCATGCAAAGGTTGGTCAATTAGCAAAGAAAGTTCACAATGCATTTCACTCACCATAAAAGCTTTTATCAACTGAGCAGCTCATTGTATAGTTATATACATGACCTGCTGCTGATATGCAAGAACCATGTCAAGCTGGATCAATGCTACATATCCCTGGATCAAATGTAGGATCTGAATGAAAACTGGTGCTAGCACAGATGACATTCAAGAAGGCAGCAGCAGGCTACAGTTGTACAGTAGTGATGAGACAAAGCCATAGATGGCTTGTGGATTTTGATTTTGGGCCCTTTTGGGTTACATATTAATTTTTTTATTCTTACAACATATGCCTTCAGTGATCAACTACCCTCTATTTTCACTGAATATTCGTTCCCAGCTTTTTTTCTGAACAATAAACCAGTTTGTACCCTGATGTTGTAATTGAGATTAGACATATATATTTTCTCTTGCTTGCTGTATGTTTATGTCTGACATGAAACTCGAAAAAACAAAGTATAATTTGCATGTCAACCTGGGATGCATTCACTCAATAAGTTTCTGATGTTTTCTCAGAAAAAAAAAGAAATTGGAACTAAGTACAAACAACAACAACAACAACAACAACAACAACAACAAAGCCTTATCCCATTAGGTGGGGTCAACAACAAAGCTTTATCCCATTAGTGGGGTCGGCTAAATTGGAACTAAGTACCATTGGAAAAAAACGTTTTGGCCAATAAACTGAGGATGGGTTTCTTGCAATTGATTATTTGTTCCAGCAAATTCTGTCTGGTTAAACTAATTCAGAATGTCAGTTTCAGAAAGGACCTTTCACCTCTACAGAAACTGATTGCAAGTAAAGTTTGCTTTTTTTCATTGTAGAGATTTGTCAAACTACAGCCATGATAGTGAGGAAACTTACTGATTTCAGGTCAAAATAAAGTCCAGATCTAAACCACATATAATGGTCCATATCTTTGTTATGTATTCATTCTCTGCTGATCAACTACCTACTGTCATGAAAACTCACATAAATTCTATACAGCTTCTACCCCAAATAAGAATTTAAGCATCCATCTAAGAGTAAAACAAATTACACATAATATTACCTTAATTCTATCCCACCCAATTACGTCAAATTTAAGCTTCTATTCCTTTACAGGATGCACTATGATCAGCATCAACCAACTCTAGACAACTGACAGGGCTCCATAAGATGTCCTTGGTCATGTCTACTTGCACACATATAGCTCATGGCTGACTGCTGCCTTCAGTCACTCTTACCATAGTTTCCTTCAGAACACTCGGACGCAGTGTACACCGACTCCACCGCCGCCGCACCCAGCAGTCCGCGCAGTCGTATGACGTGTCTGGACCTTCGGCCCGCGATGCGCACACCCTGCCGCAGATGCAAGAGAACACCGTCAAGAGCACGATGACGGACATGACTACGAAGAATATCCCGATGGATCCCGAGCCGTGGCGAGGCACCCCGGCAGGTGGAGCCGACTCCTGGAGCCCCGGAAGCAGTGCTGAAGAAGCCATTCAAGTGTAGTATTACTTGCAAGTGAAGTTGTTACAGTTGGGCTGCAAAACTAGTACAAACCGGTGCTGATACTCTTGATGCGTTAGAAGTGATCAGGGGGTTTTCCTTGATGTGTTGGTTGGTTTATAAATGCACAAAAGTGGGAGGGAGGAGCGGTAGCAAGCTTTTTAGTGGTCTAGTGGACAACAACATGGAAAGAAAAAAAAAAGCTTACATGGTTAAGGGTTTATATTATTGAGTTTGCATCCAAAAGTAGAGGGTGCATGGCATGTCAGAAAAGAGAGCTTTTTTGAACAGGATAAATGAGATTCTTTTGAGATACTTGAGCATTAAGAATGATCAAATAGACATTACCATTTAAATACACATATATATCAGCCGTTGGATCAAAGATCCACGATTGAAAACAGTTTAGCCACTTTTTATTATAGTCATAAATCTTTGATTCAATGGCTGATACAAGGAGTCTCAAGTTGTCCCTTCTTTAAAAAGGGATACATTTTGTCCATGAACTTAATGTTATTATCCCTCTTTAAAAGGAGATTACTTGAGACCCTTTGTATCAGTTATTGGATCCAAGATCCACGACTGGAAATAACTTAGCAACTTTTTTATTAAGTCATAGATCTTTGATCTAATGGCTGATACAAAGAGCCTCAAGTTGTCTCTCCTTTAAAGATGGGACAACAACATTTTGTGAGCTTGATGTTGTTGTTCCCCTTTAAAGGGGATAACTTAAAGTCCCTTGTATTAGCTGTTGGATAAAAAATCCACAATTGAAAATAATTTAACCACTTTTTATTATAGCCATAGATCTTTGATCCAATAACTAATACAAAGGACCTTAAGTTGTTCCTCCTTTAAATGAGGGACACTAATATTTTGTCATATATATATATATTATATAAGAAGGATTATGTTTTAATTTCTTTTTTCTTACTTATCCAATACCCTTTATAATAATTTGAAAATAAAAGTTACAAACATTATAAACATTTGTGATATGAAACAAATTAGGCCTATAGACTTTATCATTTGTGTATATGTTTATTTTCGGTAATGTCATTTATGCATATGTATGAGTTCATAAGAGGGATGAATAGCCCATTGCATTGAAAATTAGGTTATTTCATTTATCATAGGAACATATCATCAGCCCTTTGGCTTATTTTTTTTTATATATAAAATTATGATAAAATATGTGTGCAGCGCTATATATTACAACACAATCCACTTTTACTCACATTTATATATAAACATATTAATGCGGATCTTTGTTTATAAGCTCACATTAATAAACCTATAAAAATGTGAGAGTAAGTGGACTATTATAATTTACAAAACTCCTTGCCCTCATAAAATTATTCAATTCTATATGTGATATATATTAACAAATTATATAAGCTACATGATGTTACTAAAACATAAAATATGATATTCTTATCAAGTTAAAGAATAAAATATTACTTAATTTTACCGTAATATAAAATATAGAATCCCCAAAAAATATATAATAAACTAATATTTTTAATTTAAAAATATTACAAAAAAATATCAGGTGATTATTTTTACGTTTTAAAACACCACTCACTTGTATCACTTTCACCTCTTCTTTCAAATACACGCATAAAATGAAAGAGACTTATGAAGACAATACACCATATTTTTGTTAGTCTAACCTAATAATTACATATCAATTTGTCTTTCTTGTCATGACAATATTTTCTTGAGTAATTAAGATCATGATCACAATATCTTTAATTTCATTGATAAAATATGTTCAAAAAGATGGTTTTATCAAATGTATCGTTTGGTTTTTATTTAATTTTATGTTAAGAGATGATTTTATTATATGAAAACATTAGTGTTTTATTAAATTACTGAATCTTCCTAATTACCAAGCTTATCAAATACGAAAAAAATATTTTAGGGGACCCGAACAAAAACTATTATCTTCAATCATTTTTTGGATGTGAAAAAATCATATTTTCATATGCAATTTGTTCCTTAAAATTAGTGACAATTAACTGTTAAAATAGAAGAAAAACACTTACAAAATACAAACTTTTAATATATGAATCTTCTATTATTCTAGCTTAGCTATGCATTTTCTTGTTCTTTGATAATACCCTACACTAACTAAAATTTTAAGTTCAAGATAACCTTCTAAGTCATAAAATTAATTATTTAACCTGATCGTACTGCACAAGTTTGTGATGTTTTGGCAATTATTCAATTAATGTTGTCCACTTCACAAAAAAGGACCAATATATAATACGATTGATTTTACATTATACCAATATATAATAAATTCTTTTTTCTGTATTATTAAATATATAAGTATAATTTTCGTATTTGCTTTAAGATACACTAAAGATGACAAGTTTAAGCTTACAGTGATAAAAAACTGAAAATAAAGATATAACAATCATTTTAACTAAAGAATTCCTTATGAATTTAATTATTAAGAGGGTTCCCATTTACTTAAAAGTAAATAAAATAAAATAAACTTCAAACAAACCATTGATTAATAGCTCAATATTTTTTGACATTGTAGTATTTTCCATTCTTGTAATGGCTCGATGCGATGAATACTAGTGTTGACCTCGTTGTCAAGGGCTTTTTTCACTTTAAGACCACGTATAGCAAATGTGCTAATCGTCTAGACAAGCTTTTTAGAAACTCGTTTGTAATGGTCTATTAAGATGCATTTTGAACATGAAGTGCATACATTTTTATAGCATTATTCTCCATCCTTCTACATTTTACACATTCTATTCTAACCCTCACTAATTAGTGAATAAAAGTTAGTCTAGGATGATACTTGCTAGTTCTGTTTCACTTATTTCATTTTCTTAACTCGCAACCTTTTAGTTTAATTGCACAATTAAATTTAGTGACTTTGCGTTGCAATTGTTTTTGTCCTCTTTATGAATTTTGATACCTAAACTACTTGATTGAAATTTGTGCATCCACACAATATTTTGTATTTATAGTTTTTTAAATTGATATTGTCTATTGCTCTTCACATTATGCATATATTTACTTTCACAACGTTGTAATATTTCGTGTATGAATTTAAATTTGATGCATAATTAAACACATCATATGACCTGTTTAATGATCGCACTTAAAAGTATGTTGATATTTTGTATGAGGGGCATTGATCAATGTTTCAGACATGCTACAAAGGTGTTGACTAACTTGCAAGACACAATAGAAATTCTTGCACACAATCCCGATTGAATGCTCAATGTTTGTATTGAATACAAGTAGTAGAGGAGTAGTGAATGATCAATACCCTCTACTATATCATAGTTTTGAGTTACAAAGAGCAAGATGCAGTCCAACTCTATCTCTATTTCATTCACATCAATGCCAATAATAAGGCTTAATAAACAAAACCAAGTAAAATAAGTGCTTGGAAAGGAAAAATATATTAAAAGTAAGATACCAACGGGGGTTGGGGTGAAGTGGTAAGCGGCTCCTCCCCGCTTAAGCATGTCTCGAGTTCGAGTCCCTGTGAACGCAGAATATCTCCGCTGTCCAACTCTATCTCTATTTCATTCACATCAATGCCAGTAATAAGGCTTAATAAACAAAACCAAGTAAAATAAGTGTTTGGAAAGGAAAATGTATTAAAAGTAAGATACCAACGGGGGTTGGGGTGGAGTGGTAAGAGGCTCCTCCCCGCTTAAGCAGGTCTCGAGTTCGAGTCCCTGTGAACGCAGAATATCCCCGCTGAGAGCTTCTCCTGCCATAGCCAGGTATGCGACACGGGGCAATACCAGATTAGTCGGGGCTATAGTGGGCTTGACCCACCCTATGGACAATGTGCTCTTTAGCGTCGTGCGGGTTGGATGATGGCACCGCTTCCCGGAAACTGGGGTGGCAACCGAAAAAAATATTAAAAGTAAGACAACATGGGCATACCATGATGCAACCTATGTTATTCACGATTACTCAAGTCGGCAATGCCTACAATACCACAACTTCAAAGTTTTCAATCTTATGCTTGAATTTCCATAGTGCTTATGAAGGTTCCCAATTTGGTCTTTTTGTTCATCAACTAGGGTATTCCTTATTCTTTGAACCTTGAATGACAATAATTTCTTCAACTTATTTAGCAATTTTTTTTCCAGTGATCGCCATTTTGAACTCCAAACTCATAATTTTCAGTGTCCTCTAAAAGGGCTTGATGTGTGCTAAAATATCATAAAAATTCGCTAAAGTGAACTAATCGTATCAAGTAATAGAAATATGAATAGAGTATTGTTCCCACGAAGATTAAAATTATTATCTATCTAATCTCACGAACTAATAGGAGATAACATGGTTTTGAATAAAATTGAGTTTTCAAAAAGATAAGACAAAATAAAAATGACGATGACAAAAAGCACTTGATTGTGATGAGATAAGATAAGATAGAGATAAACTTCGTTACACCACAAGATTAATCAAATTTTAATTCTTATGTGAATTAGGATCTACCCAAAATTTGATTTCTTCTTCAAAATGAATCGACTATCTTAATTCTAGATAGACTTGATTATTTCTATCCATGATGATAATTTTATCTCTTAGATATTACTCTAGGATTCCATTAAAATGCTACTCAGGTATACATGCAATGCTTCAATAAAAATTACATATCAATTTCAAAGACCAAAGAGAAATAAAAATATAGTATTCCTAAATGCTAGCTAGATCAAGGCCTCAAATAATCAATAAAAATGTTAAACATGACACTCATACTCATAGAAAAATTTAATGAACTAAAACTAATTAAACTAAAGGTTCAACTTAGTTTCCCTTACAATAAAGTTGACTCTAGAAAAACTTTGAAATTATAATAGGAGTTCATCCTTCAGAATGAAGAGAAGAAATACAGATAAAAACTAAAACACCTCGATAATCTTCCTCAACTTCTACGCATAAAAATTTCATCTTCTTCTCCAAGCGTTAGGATCTCTCCAGGCTTAAAGCACGAAATTCAAGCTTGTTGCATAAGAAAATTGAATCTCTAGGGTCCTATATATAAGTTTGAAGGTATGATAAGTCATATTAGGAGTCTCAAAATTGTAAGAGTTGAAATCACTAAATTTAATAAGGTTTTAGCCTAAAATCAGTTTATCTCAGAGTTTTGATTTTGCATGAGATAAAATTTGATAAAAATTGCATTCTGATCAAGTTTTTATATGATTCAGCATTTCACGACCCATGACATAGTTCGCTCAGTCGTGATCGAAGTTAAAAAATTATTCTGCATGTTGTCACGGCCTAGGAAATGACTTTCATGAACCGAGTTAAAACTCTGATCTGGACGTTGTCATAACTCGTGAAATGACTCTCACAGTCGAAATCGAAGCTAAAAAATATTGCATTTGGGCCATCAAATGACTTTCACGATCGTGATATTCAACTGGAGTACCTCCCTAGTCATGATTGTGGTGTTATGGGCCGTGAAATGTGTGAATTCGTGTTTTCTTGTCTGTCACAACAATGACTAATTTGTTACGGACTGTGACAAACACTTAAGGGTGAAATTGGCATGTCGAGATTTTGATTCTGACCTCATTTTAATTCTGAATTAGTGTTGGTTTTTCAAGTATCTTTGTCACTTTGTCCTCTTGCCTCCTAGATAATAAATAAAAATCAACAAATTAGGTAGCTTTACGACTCAATATAAATAAATGTGAATAAGAAAATAAAATGATGCATGCTATGCATAAATTAATGAAAAATAAGCTAAAAAAGATATTTAAAATATGTATAATGATACATGCAGGCTTGAGTAAGTTGACATGAAAAATGGAATGTTGGTTCTATTAAGATGGAAGTCTTAGCGTGTTCACCACTTTCCCCTTTCGTCTTGAATATTTTGAAGAAGCCTTCCTAGTAAAAAATGTTGATCCATCTTCACAAAGAATCAATCTCTTGTTGAAAAGTTAAGTTTCAGTGAGACACGTCCATCCGTTTCTTCATGCACTTGGTCTCTTTGTGGAGACACGCTCTGGCGATTTGATGGGAAGCGTGCGTTAAAATAGAAAATGACCTTGGACTTGAAACACGGATAGAGCGTAAAAATATGGTCAAATTTAATAAATTCATCTTCACTTCAAATCTTGAATTGTATAAAATCTAGCACACTCCTCTTACCGCAAGTATTCGACAATCGTCGAGTACTTAAGGTATCGATCCATAGGAAAAACTTGATTTCGAGCCTCTGCTCCCACTTTTCCTCAATCAGGCCCGGATCGGGGCTTGATACCGAAGATTCAAGTTGATCCAGAAGGAGTGAGACGAAATGAGTTGAATATAAAATAAGTTCGGGCTAAAAAGAAAAAAATACAAAAACTAAAAGAGATAGATATAAATATGAGGGGACTCCGGAACCTCGGGTTCACCTCTGAATCTAACATCTTCGCTCTTTAACATGAAGACTTGAAAAGCAGCCAAGACCATTGTTATCATGGGTCAGGGTGATCCCACTCTCGTAGTGATCATCGTACTCTTCACCCTCCCACTCTCGTGGTGAGGACTCGGAGCTTGACCAAGCGCAACCTGGCCATAGATTCTCTCGACTTCTTTCGAAGTGGAGAGTTACCCATCTTGATCCTTGACAATATATTCAAGCCTTGACACCCAAGTTTCGGAGAGGTACAACCTCTTGGCTCGCATCAATCTCTTTCTCCAGGGGTATCTAAAGGCTCGGTATGGTGTACTCTCTAAATCGGAGTAATCCCACTCTCATGGTGGATACCGAATCTCAAGCCCCCACTCTCGTGATGTATGCTTGAGATCCCTATTCAGAGATTAGATCCCCAAGTCAATGTTCAAGCTCCTCTCGGGGTCAAGACCATAATCCGGTTTCCCTCTCCATCCAAATCCTTAAATCACCAAAGCCTTATTGTTGTTTGCTCCGAGTTAGACTTCATAGAAAGGGGTTGCCTCTCGGTTGACACCTATCCAGAAGGCAAGCCCAAACTAAGATTCCCCCAAACTTCATCATTAGTCTCTCGGCTCACTATGTGAAGGCGACAACACTATAGTACCCTCATGGGCAATGTTACACTTGGGAGAATCAGACGAGATAGCAAGAAATCATGAAATATAGGAAAACATTCTTCTCAAATTAAAACGCGAGATCAAGTTGGTGATGAACATTAAAACCAAAAAGTAGAGTGGATTAAATTAGAAACATAGGTTTCTCCGATATTCCGACGATAGACACTTAGCCGAACATCATCAGATCGATAGACAAAAGTTCAAAATAAAAGATAACCAACATTGTTTCTTTCTCCATAAAACGAAATTAAGCACAAAAGAAAATTCTATCTTCCAACCTCCCCCTTTTCATTGCGTTCGGCTCGACTGACTGTTATGGCAGATAAGATCTCAGTCTAGGATGTTATGGCAGGTAAAATCTCGGCATGGGTTGTTATGGCAGATAAAATTTCGACTTGGGCTATTATGGTAGGTAAAATCTGATTTATTATGGCAGGTAAGATCTCGTGCACAACCAATATCTAGCATAATATCCGGCTTACTAATCTTCCCAGATCCCAACTCCATAAAATAGGAAAGATAATTGTGATTTCTCTCAAATCAAGTCATAATATCAAAATTCAAATATTAAGATGCTGGATTATTAAAATATGAAAATGAACAAAAATCAAGCATATAATATTTTCAAAACGTGCGACTTCGGGCTTGACTTTAGAAGTTTGGGTTTGTTTGTGAAGTATAAATTTCTTTGTTATCAATGTCATTCTACTCATGTTACGATGTGATAGAATGCTAAAAACTTTGGCACAAGTAGTAGCAATAGCATTAGAAGTAAGGCATTGTTGCTCGTTACTATTTCGAAAGAATTTCAATTGATCGACTCGCTCCTTCGCAACAAGATCTACAAGGCATAAATCACCATGTGTTTACGGTGGAGTTCGGTGGAGAAATGCATATTGGAGCACATCTTAAATAACTCCTTCCAAAATTGTCAACGATTGTGTTGTCTTGATCGTTGATGCCCGGGGGAAGGCTTAGTGCTTCACAGCATTTTTAGAAATAAATCCACAGCTTCGTGAGCAAGGCAACTATGGTGGAGTATGAAGATGGCATACTTGGACATTATTCACATTTCCGAAATGAATGTTTTTGAACATATAAGGAAGGGATCTTAACCAAGGGGCATTTTGGATAGCAGTAAAATTCACTTGCTGACAATTCCTTTTGCAGTAAAAGCACATTGCAGATGAGAAAAATGTGTTATTTTCTTTTTAAGAAAGAGGATTGCAGCAATTAAGTCATTGGCGAAATTTGAGTATAACAAAAAAATTTAAAAAAAAAAAGCTTGATACTCTTAATACTCACATATTTAAAATACCCAAAAGATTTAACATAATTACTATGCATGTCACTATGAGATGATTAGGTGAATTTAGGATGATGAGTTAGGAGGATATAGCAACTACAGGAGGTGGTTCTCAAGGTAATGGATCTACTGATGAGAAATAGTTATTTGTGGGGTCCACTTGAAGAATGGTTGAAAATTATGTAGTATGTTAATATAAACTTTATCAATTACGATTCTAAGATATAAGAGAGAAAATTATGATAATTTAAAAGTGATTAAGAAGAACGCAAAAAGAAATGTTAGAAAAATATGATAAAAAATTAATTCAAAAACATTTTGTTTGTTGAATATAAAACTATATATTAAAATTATTGCATAAAACTGGAAATAATATATGATAGCAAATAAAGATATGAGATAATAAACAAACATATGAAAAACAGTTAAATTAATAATAATAATAATAATAATAATAATAATAATAATAATAATAATAATAATAATAACAAAGAGTAGAAATAAAATATATAAAGAATAATGATAATATATATATACACATATTAAAATAAAATTTGTTGGTTTTAATATATCAGATAAAATTTGACTATATATTTAATTAAATAGTCATATAATAAAACAAACATCTTCAATAATAAAATTTTATTTAATTAATTATTTACATTATATCAAAACTTTAACTAAACAATAAAAATTCACTTTTCAAAAATTTACTTACATCAATTCAAATAATGGAAAAACAATTTTTATAAATAAAAAAATCATCAGAGAACTTACGTTTACAACTTACCTTCCGGATTTCAAATTTAGATATAAAAATGGCTTTTCAATATTGTTTTTAAAAGTTTCTTTGGATGATTTTTTAAAATATTAAGTTATATTCGATAAGACAACAACTACATCTGATTTTTTTAACAGACAATCACACATGATATGTTTTGATATAATCGTTTATGGCTTCCATACATATTAATTGAGTAGTTATCTATAATTAAATTAAAGTACAAAAAGTAATATATATATATATATATATATATATATTTAAGTCTTCACAGGGTTGCTCAAATTCTCAAACATAAGACCAACAAAAGGATGTAGCACCAACACAAAAAAGCAGTCAATACATGGAACCAAAGGTGGAGCATGTCTCTATCCAAAAACAAAAGTTGGAGCATGTCATTGAGAGGCATAAAACCATTGCTTCTTTTTTCTTTTGCTTTTTGCTCGATCACACAGACAAAATTACATTTAAAGAAGATTAAAAATATATAAAAAAGAGTAGAAAAATCTGTTCTCACAGCCAAACACTTGCACCAATCTGCTGGGACTAGGAACAAAGGGATAAAATAATGTAAAGTTGAACCCTCCGAAGGTTAATATAATCCAATGAACAATATGCAATACTACTAATGCTATTATTGTTTCAACTTTAGATATACAGAAGTGTATGTTAGCAAGCAAAGATGATAAGTAAGATCATGGTTATATATGTGTGACAATTGACAGAAATAATACTTGGCAGCTTCCTCTTCGGATTTGAACTTTGTTATCAAGAAACAGTAATATCACAGTTCCTTGAAGTGTTCTTGTTAAACCCTGTCATATGACTTATGAACGGGGACCGTGGCAGCTGTATCCGAATTTCATGTATCAGTAGACGCCTATTGTCCTCTGTATGTAATGGTCGGAGCCATGTCTTTTGTGTATGTTAGAGCCGGTGAATAGTGTTGAGCCTCAGCAACATATGCATCTGGAACTAGCTAAAGAAAAATTAAGAATGAATGAAGAACGAGCCCACTGATGATAAATGAATGAATTTTAGCTAGAAACATCTTTACAATTCTGTGCATCAAATGAAAATGCAAAATGATTATTTTAGCTAACCATATATTGCATTTTTCATCCATATTCTCACAAAATATGATGCCACAATGCAAGAGGCAAAAGTGAGAAAGTTTGAGTGGAGAGACCACTATTTTCTTTTCAATCCACTTCTTTAACAGATAACTGTAAATGATCAGCTTTATGTACTGCATTACCTGTAAATAATAAGCTTTATGTACTGCATTCCTATGATGACACTTTTGGCAAATGTAAGCCCTAATTCAAATTGGATGGTGTGATGGTCAATTGGACAGGAATATTGATCAACAAATGTTCTGATATGAATAATTAATTTTGAATAATGGAATAGTGTAACTCCACCATTCAAATAGTTCCACGTTGAGTGACATAATCAATCCACTTGATTCTCTCTTTATTATCATGAACAAAAGAGAGAGAAGAATAAGAAACTACAAGAACTTCTCTATAAACATGAAAAATGGCTCCTTTTATCTGTGGGGAATTCTTCTCCCCTAACTAAAATTCTCTGCAAATTATTTTTTATCTTGGTTTGGGACTTCGGGGCATTAGGTTTGGTGTAATTTGAAATGTGGAATTTAAGTGATTGTAAATGAAAATCTCGTGATGATTTGTATGTGCAAGAGTTACTTTTCCGTTATTTTAGATGTAAGCAAAATTCTATAAAAGTTCCATTGTTTTAATGCATTATTTTTTATCATTCTTTTTAATATATTTATTTCTACTATTATGTTAATATTTACATTTTTTATTTAACGACTTAATATTTTTATTTAACTTTATATCTTTATTTGCTATCATATATTTTTTTAAAATTTTTATGAAATACTTTTAACGTAATATATAGTTTTACATTCAACAAATGATATATTTTTAAATTAAACTTTTTTATCACATTTTTTCCATTTTTTATTTTCTCATTTTCTTTTCTTAATCATTACAAATATATCATAAACTTATCCCTTTGTTTTAGAATGTAACTAATAAAATTTATCTCAAAAACTACAGATTTTCACTATTCTTCCTGCAGACACTACTGGTGGATCCCATGTTAACAAAAGCAAATAGTGCAGTTTAATTTCTATTGTAATCCCATTTTTACTTTGACCCACTTGCTGCATTCCGCTTTTCAAAAAAACAGCAACTTGTTTTTGTTGGAATGTGCCTTTACTGCAAGGGCATTATCGGTAAACGATTTCACAGCTATCCAAACTGCCCTTTCATTGTAGGAACCACGCTTGTTATTCTTAGAGGTGATCAAGATGACTGACACATCGATCAATCTCTTCAAAGTGACAACTTCTGAGGTATAGGTCTAACGCATCCTATTTTATGTTGAATCTATTATTTAGATCCATGTTAGGCATATCCTAGATAAGAAGATGGTTTTTTCTTATATCCATGTGGTAGATCGATTTGCTTATAGACACAACATTATAAAGACAGTACTTAAAGCCTAAGAGGTGCAAGTTAATTTTATGAAACAAAAGCGGAAAAATCACAAGATATTTTCTTTAGTGCATAACATCTGCAAAAAAAAGCAAAGGGGTCTAGCAAGGCCAAATACCTTTTCACAAGTCTGTCTGCCGACTCCAATTAGATTGGCTGTAATCTGAACTGAAATCTTGACTCCCAAAAGCCATTCTTTGAAACAATCTGATGTCTGCTGACTGTGCTTGATTGTAAATTGCACTTTGGCCAGGTGTAACACCGTTGTTAAGATCAATGTCACTAAGGCCATCAAGAACTCTTGCAACCTGAAATAAGAATATTTTAATAAATTGCAGAACAACAAGTTTTCTCCATTAAAGAAGTATTGGTTGTAGCATAATCAATTTGTTTACCTTCCCCATACGAGGCCGCATTGATGCAGAATGACGGGTACAAGCTGCTGCTGCTTCAATCATGCGAAACATCTCAGCTTTATCATAGTTGTCTCCTAATCTAGGATCAGGTAGTTCTCCAAACTCTTGAGTTTCAAGTGCTTCTGTTAGCAATGGCCGTGCCTGGAAGATTGCAATGACAGGTATAAGCTAAGTTGAGATAATAAAATGAAATGAGTTGGTTCAATATGGTTCTAAGTGACAAAAGCTTACTAAGATCAGGTTTTGTTGCAGGAAAAGTTTCAATCTCAAGAGAAAACATGATAAGATGAGTAGTGGAATATGTGGACAGGAGAGGAGAAAGAAAAGAAGAATGTAAAAGAGAAGAAATACAGAAAATGGAAAATACCCCACTGTATAACCATCTTTCTTGTAAAGCATATGTTATACAAGGCTGGATGTAGCTTTTGTGGTGTTTGCTTCCAGTAGGAATTAGAATATATATACTCAGATTTGACTAATATTGTAAAGCAAGTGTTAACATTTGAAGCTTTATGTGAGACCATATAGCAAACAGTGTAAATATTCTACTAGCAAGCATTTAATTTCATTGATTGCCTAATGAAATAGTCGAATTTAATGATAAAAGCTATGATCTATGATTAAGTTTAAGTTTTCACTTCACTTAAGATTCAAAAAATCACTGATCATGAGCAATGCAGTGTGCAGTGCTACTAGCAAGCATTTAATCCATTGATTGCCTAATGAAATAGTCAAATTTAATGATAAAGGTTATGATCTATGATTAAGTTTAACTTTTTGCTTCACTTAAGATTCAAAAAAACATTGATCATGAACAATGCAGTATGCAGTGATCCTGTAAAGGTTTCATAGTTATCTACATGCAAAATATTGGTTTCTATTTTAGGAATTAAAAAACCTCCTAATGGCAGCATGCATAGAAAGGAAAAAAAAAGATGGACAAACATTTGGATGAAATTAATATCTACAAGAAAATGCAGCGAAAACATTGAGTATGATCTCTGGCACTGAGATGATGTTCAGATATGCAGAACTGCATGTCTTAACCTACATATTCACTGTTCGAGTCAAAGTATTCTTTAACTAGAAGTCATTATGTCAAGAAGAGTTACTCAATTCTTGTGGATTGGTAAATTTCAGTTGAAGAGTGGTCTATAAGTACATGTAAATTTTTTTGTTTTAGAATTTTTATGTTCTGTTTCTACATAAGCCACAAATAGGCCTCAGTATGATCTCAGCTTTGCCATCTCTAGTTCCTTCTGATAAACCTCATATTTTCATGAGATCTCAACATCAAATTATATACGACAACAGAGTAACCTTAAATTCTTCTCATAAGATAGAAGTTTTAAATTTGCTTCTGTATTGTATGGCTGACATGTCAGTTGATTAAGCTAACTCGGAAACTACTGATGAAATAAAGAAAAGAGTTTGAAGATTGCAACTTAAGTAACATACCCACTCAACGAGGCTCTCATCACCCAATGGGCGTGTGCCATCAACAGGTTTTCTTCCAGTTATAAGCTCCAAAAGCACAACCCCGAAAGAAAAAACATCAGATTTCTCGGTCAATTTGCCACTTGATGCATATTCAGGAGCCAGATACCTGAAAATAGAAAATTCAATTGAGTAATTAAGCTCAAAGAACCATTAGATTCTAGACGTACTGACAGGAACTTGGAGTTTATATTTTTCACTAACCCAAAAGTTCCCATTACACGTGTTGTGACATGTGTGGCAGCATCCATAGCCAACCTCGCAAGCCCAAAGTCAGAAACCTATTGTGTGAATAAGGCAATAAAATTACTAGACATTAGCATTTGAACATGTTCTTTTATCAAAAATTATGATTTCATAATAAGGACAAATATGATTTCGTAACAAGGACCAACCTGAGCTTCAAAATTGTTATCCAAAAGAATGTTCGAGGACTTAATATCCCTATGAATTATCCGTGGATGACCTGATGAGTAACAAAATATCCTTAATCATTATTGAAAAAGATATTTCAATAGAAGCAACTAAGAGTAAGACATTACAATCCTCATGCAAGTATGCCAGGCCGCGAGCTGCACCAGCTGCAACTTTGACTCTGGTTCGCCAGTTCATTACTGGATTATCTTTCCCTGCAAATGCAAAATTTGCAAAGCCAGTGTTACACAAAGTAATGGAAGTGACGTAGGGACTTCTCAAGTTTGCAAATGTTGATTAAAACCTTTACGAAAGCAAGTAATCATACCATGAAGATGAGATTCAAGTGTCCCATTAGGCACAAAGTCATATACAAGCAACCTATGGCTTTCAGATATACAGTACCCCACAAGTGAAACCAAATGGCGATGGTGTATGCGGCTGATAATCTCAACTTCAGCTCTAAACTCACGCTCTCCCTGTCCACTGCCAGCTTTTAATTGCTTAATAGCTACTTCTCTTCCATCCTGTAAGCGTCCCTTGTAAACACAACCAAAACCTCCTTCTCCTAAAATATTTTGCGGTGAGAAGCCATCAGTTATCTCATAGAGTTCTTCATATGAAAACCCCGATTTTGCACTGGCCATCCCCGCTTCAGATGCGATACTTCCAGATTTATAGTGCATGAGAGGAGCCGATGGGGACCTTGGATATGATGAATCTGACAAGCAGACATAATAACTAAGATGAAACTTAAATGTATGATTTTATCAAAAATAAATGTATGAACAAGTATGTGAAAATTCAACATGCAGGCTATAAGCATAAATGTGGTAGGCTGGTAGCATAAGTGCATAACATCAAAAGAATTTCAAGTTGCAACTTAATTTAGTTTCAGGATTCTAAAGGACGAGGAATAGCCATCAAGATGCATGGTACCTGACTTCACTGAAGATGCATATGGCGAAGGCATGACAAATCCTGCTTCGTATCTGACCACCGGTTTTCGCCGCTTCCTCACGAACCACACAACGAGACCTACAATACTGAGTACCACAAGACTAACTACCAGGGCAACAGCAATGGCAGGTCCAGCAGCCAAGCCGCCGCCTCCCGAGTTGCTACCACCGCCATCGCTACTTGAGGGGACACGAGGACTGGAGGAGGCGGAGATGACGAAGGCGGCGGCGGAGACGACGAGGGCGGCGTGGAAGCCGCCGTCGGAGGAGGAGGAGAAGAAAGATCAGGGGGAGGAGAAGAAGGAGGAGGAGATGCGGCGGCGGAAGAAAGAGGAGGGGGAGAGGAGACAGCGGCGCCGGTAGAAGTCAGCGGCGGGCTCGCCGCCGGCGGAGGGGCGGAGGACATCTCGGCACGGCCTTGAACTTCCCTTTCGCCCTCGCCTCAGTCGAAACGAGCTCTGCTCCAGTGACCCAAAAGCCTTCCGCGACAGCCCTCTTCCGCCATGAGGGGACCTCAAGAATCTTCCCAACCTTTTTGCCCACTCCCCACGAATCCAATGCCAAGTTGCTTCCTTTTTGTGCCAAAAAAAATTGGCAGAAAACAAATAGCGCTTCTATAAAACCTCTGAATCTTCGAGCAAGAAACCTGCTAAAATTTATCAGAAGAAAAAAAAATCTCAAAATGGCAAGCAAATGAGATGAATTCAACCAAAGATCTCAACTTTAGCTGAGAAAATTTCACAAATATCCCACCTTTCTCAAAATCCCTCGATCAAATGGGCAAACTGAAGTGGATCCTGCGATCAAAATGGATCCACGCTCTACTCCCCAAATGTAAGCGAATTCCACTTTTTGTTTTGCTCCTGTTTTGAATAGGCAGATTGTACAGCTCCGCACTCAGCAATCAGCTGGGCACCACATTGTTCAACAGTGACAACTCCAAGTGTTCAGAGTCCGAAACGAAAAAAAAATCTCAACTTTCTTCTTGTTATCAAAGCAAGAAACCCTCCCAAGATCCAACCTTTCCTTAGAGACCTGCAGGCAGAAGGGCAAACTAAGCAGAACAAAGGTACAGGAGAGCATGAAATGAAGCCACCTCCCTCTGCCTGCCACCAACCCGAATGCAGCACATTCCCAGAACTGAGACAAGTAACGTATGAGAGCAAAAACAAATAAAACAATGGAAGACCTCCTCCCTCTCTCCCTCCTGTCCACTATTTACAAACGTGAGGACGACTCAATACTACCAGCTGAGGATTAAAGTACAGAATAGTTTAACAAACAAAAGGACCAGTAAAAAAATACAATATATCGATCAACCGAAGAAAATGCTGAGTTTTTTTTTTCCTTGTTTCTGAACTTGTCCACCAATATGTACAGAGTTAAACTGCACCAAGCTGTTCCGACACAAGTTTTGCTGCATAATTTGATCAACCACCAGCCATGCTTTCAGACTCTGCAAGGAGACATGGACTTTGGCATTTGGTATGCATGACAGACTGTTCAGCAACACCAAAATATCCATTTTTTTTTCAAGTGGATTTCCTCCGTCATGTGTTTACGGTTTACCTTTTGCTTTTGGTAATGTTGGTATTGAGGAGCCTATTTAGATCCCGGATTAACTTTAATACGTAAAATTTTAAATCTCTACTTTTTTGAAAAAATTCAACCGTTAATATTTTGAATCAATCTTTTGCCATCTTGATTGTTAAGTCCTTTAACAAAATAATAAATCACACTCATAAAAATTCTCGGTATCATTCTTAATTTGACTTTCAAACTTTATTCATTTTATATGGTTTCTAAGCCAAATTTTCTAGTGCACCGACAATACTTTCTTCCCCCTCTGTTTTTTATGTGTCATGTTCAATTATCTAAATAAATAATTTAAACTAGATAAATGAAAAAAAATAACCCATCTGACTCTTCTCTCAATTTTTTTTTAGTTTTCTTAGTATTGAATTTTAATTTTTTTTTATTTAGATGATTGGAGGTGAAAAGTGGAAAATATGGAAGAAAACAATGCAAATTTTTAAAAAATTATATATGTACTAAAATACTATTGGAATACCAAACTATATCTTTGATGTGGTCTTTGTCCTAAATCTAAACACATCATTAGGGTGAACAATGTGACCTCATTTGAAGTCTTTGTCACGCTATAATTAGATACGGTGAATTGTGCATGCAAAATATTAGTTATGAAAACCAACCGCTATATTAGGAGTCTAATAGAAATAATAATAATAATAATAATAATAATAATAATAATAATAATAATAATAATAATAATAATAATAATAATAATAATAATAATAATCATCATCATAATCATAATCATAATCATAATCATAATCATAATAATAGAGAAATTATTCATTTAAATAAGTAACATCATATTATTTATCTTTTGATGTTAAATTTTCTCTTTTAGATTTATTTTATAATCATTATAAATTTAATATTATATAATTAAAAAATAAATAACATAATATTACTTAAGATATCACGTTCGTTAGACTCATAATAATAGTAATAAATGTTATCAAGAAAAATGATGCGAATAAAGAATGAGGACCATGCATGATTGGGATGTCAGCAATGGCAAGCATGTTAGGCTTCCGAGTCTTTGACTCTTTGCATTTTAATTTATGGAGATTATGGACAGTGGCAAGATATTTTTATAAACAATATTAATTCAATCAAAATTATATGGCCTGTTTAATACGTGATAATAAAAGTTTATACACGTTATCTAAAATTGCCTTCCCAAATTATTCTTATTTTGAATTTACTAAATGCTTGTTACTTGAAATGTGTGAAGACTGTCATATTAATTTTATATATAATTTCATTATATTTTTTGCTATATAGGTAATTTTATTTTTTAAAAATTTTACATATTCAAGCATTATCATGTCTTGATATGTTTCGTCATTTTGAGCCTATTTTATTATTGTTTATATTAATTTATTTAATATAATAATTTTAAAAAATTATTGACAAGTTTGAAGAGGTTGGAGAGTCTATTTAGCACTTTTGCTAAATAGGCTACTTAGCGATAATCTAATTTGTCAAATTTAATTCTGATAGTTACAGATCAAATTTAAAAGTTTAAAATATATTTTAAAATTTTGATCTTGAACCGTCAAAATCGAATTTGACAAATCAAATTATTATTAAGTAGCTTACTTAACAAAAGTGCTAAGCGTTTAAAAATGAATTCTTGAAACTATCCATTAAAATAATGAGTTCACGCGGAGCTGGATCTTCAAAGACCAAGATCTATTATATACTTTTGTTGGTATTCTTTTAAAAAAAGAAGATATAATGATTTAAAATATAGAACAACCTAAATGTAGGGTTAAACTAATACTATACTTCATTGAACTCCTACTCTTATTAGCTCATGTTTACTTAAATCATATATTATTAAAAAAGAATTTATTCTGAGGAACTACTCTGCATTTGTATTTTCTATTAATGACAATTAATTTAAAATGTAAAATGAAAAGTAGCTAATTGAAATATTCTTTTTACAAAAGTGTTGCATTATGTTGTCTATTTTGTAGATTAGAGAAAGAATGAGAAAGTTATAAATAATATATATATATATATATATATATATATATATAATTTGGTCAGTAAAATTAGGAGGGTGAAAACGGCCTTTTATATATTTTACTTCTTTCACCTATATTTTCTATTAATTATATTAATTGAATTATTGTACCTTATACTCAAATTTACGAAGATAAAAATAAAAAAATATGTAAATCATGATTTATTATGATAAACCTTTTATATCTTTTACTTCTTTGCACCTATATTTGTTACTAACAATAATTGTTAATATGCATTGAGTTATTGTACTTTGTACTCAAAATTGAAGAAAAAAATAAAAAAAAATATGAATAATAATTTATTATGATATGCTCTCTTTGTTTTTTGATAAAGAGAATTTTATCTACACTTTTTTTCTCATTTTTACTGTTCTATTTATTGATCGATTGACCATATTGCCAACAGTGATTAATTTAAAGTGTAAAAGGAAAATTGGATAATTGAAACAAAATTTTACATAATACTTTATGTTATCTATATTTATACATAGAGAAAGAAATAAGAAAGTAAAAAACGAGTGGTTGGTCTTTAACTTTCAATAAGAACCCATGGACATTATTATATGTTGAATTGTCATTATTATTATATGCAAACTCTATGTGCTAAGAAATCCAAAGAGCATTTCACTTTTCCCAATCGGCCTCTTATAGTAACTGCGATTTACAGCTTTTATTCATTTTATTTATTTTATTATTTTTGAATAAATGTTCTATAAGAGCAGAAAATAAGTTTCTACCAACAGTTGATTAGTTTAACTGACTTGCTGATTTGATTCCAGGTTAAAAATATGAGAAAGCACTAACCATGATTTGGATGGACTAATAATCGATATTCCTTTATTTAAAAAAGAAGCCAAAATTAAATTTTCATGGATATTAAAAAAAGTTATTGTAAGCCTTATTTGTCGTAGTCAAATATTTAATAAAAAAATATATTATTTAGTGATGAAAATCTAAAGAAAATAAGAGAAATATTGGTGTACGACCAATATAGGCGGGAAAGGAATTATTACCCGGACATGATGTCGTGAATATTAGACACAATTTGACGGACAATAGGCGATGGAAGACATGCACGAGTAACGCACGACTTCCTTGTCAAGCTATCGGACATCGTGACATGCGAGATATTGTTGGTGTGAACATCGAGTCCAAGAGCAATCACAGGACGTGGTAAAGCGTGACTCTGATGATGTGCCTATATATAAGCTTCGAAATAGAATAGAACACCATCGGTTGCTCCAAATCCTCTAATTTATTTTTGCATATTCCCTTCAAGAAAGCTAATAATTTTATATTTGAACCTTATTGAAAATATTTTGGTCTTCCTTAAGAAAAGGGTGCCCTTATTATCACTCCTCGAATCTTAATGTCTCTCCTCCTTATCCATCTTTACCCTTCTATTCTTTATACTAATAAATAACTTAATTAATTCCTCTTATCAATTTCCAATAAAATCAATTACGTAGATTAATACTTTATCTCTTTTAATACTAGCCATATTTTTTTATCAAAAAGTTATTATTATTTATTTACTTCATTACAACTAATTATTTATTATTATATTATATTATTTATATATTTTTTTAGTCATACATTATAATATCTTTTTTTGTTAATATCGTGTAATACATTTTTTTATCAGAAGTACATTACTATTTTTATGAAATAAAGTTTAAGATATAAATATTGATTATTCATGCATTAAATCTTCTCAAAAATCTCTTTTGCATCTTATATTTTATTTTTTCCAAAAAAATTACACATATATACTAATCAAAATATATTCACTTACTCGCGTTACTTTCTAAGATATCTAAATTTTGATATCTATACTAAATTTAATGATAAATACTAAATAATAATCTATTTATAAAAATTAATCTAAATCACATTAAATTCACTCATATAAATAATATATTGTAATGATAAATACTTAAGTGCAATAAAAAAATAAATAGTAATAAAATGATGTATTTTTTCATAAAAAAAGGTGTGGTATTAATAGGAAAAAATATTATAATATATTATTAAAAAATTATATAAATAATATATAAAATAATTAATTATAGTGAAGTAAATAAATAATAATAAAAATCTGATTAGTTTTAAAGGATATATAATATTATTAACTTTATTGAAAATGTATCATGAGAATTTAATAAAGTTGTTAGTATAGAATAAATAAGGTACAATGGATTAAAAGAAAATGGTATTAAGACTTTGGGAGTGGCAATAAGGGCACCTTGTGAAAAATGTGAAAATATTTGTTGATCCTCGGTTCAGGCTCACTCTACATGTGCGACAAATGTGTAGTCACGAGCCGCACGCACGTGACATATATAGCCAACACACCATGTAATGCATGTGCGTAAAAAAACGTCATTCAATTTTTTAAAATGTAATTGATATGAAGTTTCAGATTAATTCTATATTTCTCTCCTAAATTATAACAAATTTCTAATTCAATCACTAAATTAATATTATTTACTCATATTCTCCCAATTTGTCAATCACTTCAACTTAAGGTCAAATATTTAAAACTTATTTCCTTTTAGTTATACATTTAAATTGATACCCTAATTTAATGTTCACAATTTAATTAAAAAAGCAAATGGAGACCCACCTCTCGCATCATCTTCATCAGGGTTCATTTGATTTTTATTATTTAAAATTAAACAAGGGTAACAGGTATATGTGTAATTAAAATAATCATTTGGAGTAAGGAGAAAGTCGGAAAAGTTGAGGATATAAAAATTTAAGGATTGAAGTGGAAATTTATTTTAATTTAAGAAAACTCTAAATTATACCATTTTCATCCTTAAAATTTTTATATAATTAAGGTGATTTCTTTCGTCTCTTCCAAATTATATATTCTTTTAGTATTCAATCATAAATTATACAATTATCCATTCCTAATTTATTCAATATATAATTAGGTAATTCTGCCATATATTTTTTTACGCTCAATTTTTTTAATATGTTAAATAAGAGTTTTAAAGTCTTGGAAACTCTTAGCAAAATTTATTTATTGCTTTATGAAAAGGAAAACTCCTAATGGGCAGGATAGTATGTAAGTATTTTAAGCAGTTAAATAAGAAAATATTTATGAGACTTTTTCAACCTTAGAAGTTCAAAGGGGTATAAGTGTCATTTTATGGAATAACAAAAATTGAAATGGGATAAGAGTAGCTGATAATAAATATTTGATAAATACTAGTGTCAATAAATAGCTACATATTTGTATAATAATAATAATAATAATAATAATAATAATAATAATAATAATAATAATAATAATAATAATAATAATAATAATAATAATAATAATAATAATAATAATAATAATAATAATAATAATAATAATAATAATAATAATAATGGGATTTCATATAGGTGCTCCCTAGTTAAGTCTACGGTTAAAAATGTAGGTAGCATGATGCTCCCTACTTAAGTAATCTCTATTTTTTTCATAATAATAAATAGTAATAGTAGTAGTAGTAGTTGCTTTCTTAAGGTAAATATTAACTAAGATACTTTGAAGTTAAATAAAATAGTTGTAATAATTCAATTCAATATTATATTTATACTTTCTAAATTTATTAGAATTTTTGTATTTTAATTTTAATTTATATTTCATTTTATTTTAAAAATGGAAAGGAAGAGAAATAAGATAAAATGAAAAATATGAAAGGAAGAAATAGTATATGATGATAATATTTAAATAATATGGGTAAAATACTAACGTAGGTGGTTAAATAAAATAAGTTAATAAGCAAGAAATAAGTAAATGTCCTCCTGCATATCTTTTCAAGTAAGTTAATAAGCAGAGGCCCCAAAATAACTTATACAATTGTTTTATGGAACATATTTTTCATAGCAAACTTATAATTATTTTTGAACTTATAAGCTAAGGTAAGACAAACAATTTCTTAATAGAATTTCTTTGCATGTCAAATTAAAAATATTAAGATTTCTTTTTCTTTTTCTCTTAGTAAGAAGTGCGGTTGTGACATATAAAAAATCTAATTAGCTATTTATTGTATAATAATATGTATTGTGTTATATTTTTTTCTCTTCAGTATTCATTTTTTAAGTACTTAAGTTGACATTTCTCGTCTTGGCATGTTTTTTCTGTAATAAGGATAATGCAATAATCCAAAATTGAGGTATGTCATTTGCAGGGCGGACCCACATATAGTGGGGGGTGAGAGACTTTTCGATATAAAAAGTATATATATATGTATATACTAGTAGATATAATTAATATATAAAATAAATGTAAAAAAAAAACTATATATTTAGTGTAGTGATTAGGAGATTTTGGTTACTATGAGGTCTAGGTTCAATAATTGGCTTCTTCCAATTTTTTTATTTTACTTTTATATGTATTGCTCCCCCCTAACTTTTCGTTCTGGGTCCGTCCCTGGTCATTTGCTATTTTTTTTGGTGAATTAAATTATAAATAATAGTTATTATTAAATTTTAAAATTTTATTTGGTGAATTAAATTGAATATAAAATATTATTTTGTAGTTGTATATGGTCATGAAAAAATATTTTTAAAAAATGATCGCTTGGTTCAACATTCATGGCAAAGAAAGTGTCACTGAAAATACTTTGAATGAAACACCACATATAAAATGAAGCCGAATTGATTTGACTAGTCTTTGTTTATGTGCCTCACTTGATTGTATAAGATTTCTTTTGTGTTAAAGTTTATTTTTTCATGGTCATGATGAAGTTGAAAATTAATTGAATAAGAAATATTTTTAGAGCTTTTATAGTTTCTTACTGGTCACAATGAAAATATAGTTAAAGTTATCTTAAGAAATACTATAGAAAATCAATAAATGATGTCACATAATATTTAAAAAGATTTTGTGAATGTTGCTGCATGAGAAACAATCAAAACTATACTCAATGATATTAAAGAATAAAGATGATGTATTTGAACTTTTGAGTGATAAGTCTCATGATATAATTAAAAAAATTAAATGACCGTAGCTTTGCATTTTGTAAATAAACAAGGGATTGTCAAAAAAAATTTGGCCTCATGCATGTTAAATATATGTATGCTTCAACTCTTAAGGAAGCAATTGATTCATTATTATCCCAACATAAGTTAAGTTAATCAAGAATAAGAGGACAATGGAAGGTAGGATTTTGGCTTAAGTAACTTAAAAGCGCTTTAATGGGATTAATACTCATTGAATTTTGGTTTGAAATTCATATGGACCTAAATATCTCTTTTAAATATTTGGTATTTTACAATGCTTTTAAATTTGAAAGTTATGTTTGAATATGATTGAAGTACTAAGGTTTATTAAAATTGAAGACATTCCATCTGAAAAAAAATAAAGCACCTTTTCTTTAAAATGCTTACAATCATTTGACTTTAGTTTTAGCTTCCAACTGATATTAAACATATTGAGAATTACATATATCTTATTAATATATTTGTAGAGGAATGATCAAGATATTCTAAATGATATATCACTAGTTAAAAATTGTAAATAACAACTATAAAAATGAGAGATGAACAATGAGATTTGCCTATGAATATACTTTTACTTTTGATCGGAACCATGATATTCAAATACATAATATGAATGATACATTTGTTATTAAAGAAAGATCTGTTGAATCTAGGATCCCAAGATTATTTTGAATGATCACAAATTTGTAAGTGAACTCAGTATGTATTAATGAACTTGTTTGAGCTGATTTCTGTAACAGGACATAGACAAGTTCAGTACAGCGGTCGACCTGAGCTAAAAGAATGGACGACCACTGCACACGCATTACACATCTTGAAGAATCATGTGTGCAGCAGGCGTCCTAAGGATATAAACGGTCGACCAGTTTAAGGAGGATGAATGTCATATAAACAGCAATGAATATGGAGGAGGAGGCATATACGGTCGACCCAAAACATAAAGAGGGCGACCTGTATTAGACTGTGGGGGCAGTCAACAAGAAGATCGGTCGACCAGAGCTGAGGAGAGAGCGACCGACATTGATGGACTGTGGAGGGCAGTCAAGGAGAACACCGGTCGATCAAAGTTAAAGAAAGGACGACCGGAGGAAAAGGCTTCAAGGAGGAGGACGCCCGATGATTGAAGAATGGGCGACCCCAAGAACACATCTTCCGACACATTTGGGGATCGGTCGTCCGGAGGGCTCAGGAGGAGACAGCGGACGACCGGAGCACTGCCAGGCTGAAGAGCGGACGTCCAGAGGGCTCAGGTGGAGACAGTGGACGCCCGGAGCAGAGGGCAGTGGAAGAGTGGTCGACCGCAGGTTGAGAGCGGGCGACCAGTGAACATCAGGCGAAGACAGAGGACGTCCGGAGGCTTGTGGTGTAGACAAGCGGGCGACCAGGTGTCTGTTAGCTGATGGGAGCCGAGGAGGCTGGAGAGGTCGACCGCAGGATTGGCGGGCGACCGGTGAAGTCTGTCAGAGGTCGTCCGGAGTCAGGAGAGGACAAAGCGGTCGACCAGGTGATCTGACAGCGGAAAGGTGTTTGGGCGTCCGAGGATACTGACAGGTGGTCAGTGGGCGTCCAGAGGCTGTCTGGTGCAGACAGCGGGCGTCCGAGGTTCCAGGAGGGAATCTGCGGACGACCAGTACCTGTCAGAGGAAGCCTTGGGAGGAGCGTCCGGAGATCTCATGGGAATGAGTGGGCGACCAAGGTACTGGCAGGTGGTGACAGCGGGCGTCCGAGGGACTCAGGTGGAAGAGCGGGCGTCCGGAAATGTTCCACAGGAGCGGCAGCCATCCAGGGCTCGGAGGAGTCGAGTTGGACCGCAGCGGCAGCCATCCAGAGCTCGGAGGAGTCAGAGTTGGACCGCAGGTGTCAGGTGCTGACACGGACCCGAGTCGGTCGACCGTGGGGTGCAGCGGGCGACCGAAGGATCTCGGTCTTCAGTTCCTGGGAGAGTGGACGTCCGGGATGCTGTAGTGAAGACAGCGGACGACCAGGGGAAGCTGAAGAGGGAAGTGCATGTCCAGGGTGGTCGAACGTAGGTGCCACGGGCGACCATGGATCCTGAGGGATCTTCAAAGCCAGGAGTGGGCGTCCGGGATGCTGTGGAAGACAGCGGACGTCCAGAGCGTTTGAAGATACGGGAACGGCAGCCAAGCGGTCGGTCACAGGAGATGGCGGACGACCGGTAAGCTTGTCAGGAGTCTTCAGTGCAGGTGGTGTCCAGGAGGCTGCGGAGTTCAGCGGGCGACCAGGGTTGTCGAGGATGGTCCAGGATGTCAAGCGGTCGGCCACAGGAGGTGGCGGACGACCAGGAGGCTTGGCGGACATCTTGCGAGACGGAGGTGCCCAGGATGCTGAAGGCAGCGGACGACCAGTGCAGCTGGAAGACGGTCCAGGAGGACAAGCGGTCGGCCATAGGTGACGGACGACCAGGATGCTTGGCGGACATGTCAAGGACGGTCGGCCACAGGTGGTGGCGGACGACCGTTGGAGCTTGACGGTCAGCTACACTCAGAGATGGGGCGTCCGGGATGCTGAAGGAGTTCAGCGGGCGACCATAGAGGAGTGGGAGCTGATGGAGGTCAAGATCGGTCGACCGAAGACGAAGCGCGGGCGACCGGTGGAGCTTGACCGACCTCTTCAAGTTGGAGAAGCGGACGTCCAGGATGCTGAAGGTGTTCAGCGGACGACCGGGCCAGTTGGAGAGGAGGACTCAAGTCAAGATCGGTCGGCCACAGGAGGTGGCGGACGACCGAGGGTTCTTGACTGAGGGAAAGACTTCGGACACTTGAAGCTGCGGAAGACCGGAGGCGAGCGGTGGACGACCGAAGCATCTGGCAGCAGTTCAAGTGGGGACTTCACCGAAGGAGCGGTCAACCGAAGCTGGAGCAGAGGTCGACCGGAGAAGTAGGTGAAGGTACTGTACTTGCATTAACGGCTAGTTTTCTGAGAGAGAGAGTTGGTCGTGTAGTGCAGAGTATAAATGTAATCTCAAGAGTCTTGAGAGGCTAACTTTGGCCATTTGAATTCTGAGTGCGAAAACGAGAGCCTTAGTTCCCCTTTGAGAAGGGATTCGAGAGAGCTTGAGAGATTACATGTAAGAGGTTGTTCTCCTTGTCCTCAGTACAAGAAAGGAGATTTGTAGGGAGCCTTCGCCCTTGAAGAAGGACTTAGTGAACTCCGAAGATCTCGTGGAGAAGATCGAAGCGGGGACGTAGGCCAGGAGTTCGGCCGAACCTCGATAACAAACTGTGTTTGTTCTTGTTACTCTTCTCTCTCTCTATTTGTGTTTATATTCATACTTGTTTGCTTCCGCTACGCATAACACATCTAGATTAAGTAAAGAAGAACAAAAGAAATTGATATACCAGTTCACCTCCCCTCCCTCTTGGTGCCATTCTAGATCCTACAAGATCAAAACATAGAGTTCCACAATAGCGAATCTACATGACTACCGAATTAAATTATTTATTACGGCTATTGATATGTTGCTTCAAGGGTTCAACAATCATTTTAATGAAACAACTATGTAGTTGCTTCATTGTGTGGCTTGTCTTAATACTTTTGCTTTATTTTTAAATTTTTAATAAAGAGGATCTAGAAGTTAGGACAATACTTTTCAGATGACTTTTTTGAACCTAATTTACTAATGCTTAAGCATCGATTAACAACATATATTATTGATGTACGCTCATATAATCGTCTTGAAAATTTGAATGGACTTAATGACCTTTCTTAAAGGTTGGTGGAAACTAACAAGCATATGATATACATTTATTTTGTTTGCTTTTGAAGTTGGCTTTGCTTTTGTTTATAGCTACCACAATTATTGAAAGAGTTTTTTTCTACGATTAATATCATAAAATCAAATCACGAAATTTAATGAGAGATCAATGAATGAATGATTGTTTGGTAACATAAATAAAAAATGTATTTTGCACTATTAGTAATGATATCACTATTGATAGATTTCAAATAATGAAACTTTGTTGGAATCAATTGTTGAAGTAAACTTTCTCATTTGAAATATTATTATTTTTTCACATGCAATAAAAATAATTAAAGAGCTAAGAAGCCAAAACTACATTTATTGCAAATTAATAAAAAAATGAGAACACCATTTCCTACTCACCAAAATTACTCTTATTTTTAAAGGATTAAGATGATGGGAGTAAGTGATGGATTATTACAAATTAGTTCACCTATAATTTAATAGTAGTCAAACGTCAAACGGGGCCTTAGTTCATCCAAACAATGAAAATAATTGCACCAATTTTTAGGACACATTTTTCTTATTCAAAGTGAGGGTGTGTGTCCTTCTTCTCTTTCCATCCGAAATGAGACGGCAGCTCCCCGAACTATGTTATATTAATATTTTTTTATTTTTATAATAAGTTTTTATATTTTTATCAATTTACTGAAAGTTGATGTATGAAAAAGAAAATATTTTATTAATACATATGATATTGTAACAAAGAGAAAAGTGAATTGGGTTGTTGGGATATTACCCTAATCAGGAAATTGACGATCACATATCTTGGGCTATTATTATACTACGCGGTGGGGGCCCACCATGAAAGTCAAATAAAAGGAGAAAAAAGTGAAAATGTGGTGGAGTTGAACACACGAAGTGGAGTTATAAAAAAAGGAGAGGGTAAATGAACACCCTCCTTTCACCTCGACTTCTTTTGACCCATTTAATTTATAAAATTGCCAAAATTAAGTAGATAAATAAATAAGGTAAAAAGGTAATGGGTAAATGCACTATTAATAATTTTTAAGCATTTGGAGTTAACTAATGGATTATGGAGGGATGTCATGAGATGGTGGAGTATAAGGTGGGATAGTGGAGTATAATGGATTATTATTAAACTCATGTTTGGATAAAATTTTATGGTAGTAGATGGGCTAAACTAAATTATGTCATGTTTGAATAATTTAAGTAAAAGTCATTTACACTCTTTATTATATATCATTATTTATGATCCTTAATAAATACAATATTATTATATATTTATTTGATTTTTATAATATTTATATATTTATCATTCTTTGTATCTCTTTATACATTTTTATCTTATGTTTAGTATTTTTTTTCCTTCTGATATATTTTGTTTCTCTTTCACAATTTTTTTTTTATCTTTTTATTATCTTAAAAATAAAGATAACAAAGATCTAAAATGAGAGATAAATATAAAAATAGTGAAAAAATATATTATCATGACACCAATAAAAATATTATTCAAATAATATATTTTAAGATGCTAAAGTAAAAATGATCATAAAAATAATTATTTATCTTAAATTATAATGAAATTCAATAAATTTAAAATATTATGATAAAAAATTAGTCCTAGGAAAAATAAATGTGAATGAATAAAAAATTTAACAAATATAATTGATAAATAATTATAAAATAGAAAAAGTTGAACCAACAAATGAACTTAAGTCAAATATGTTTCTATCATAAATTAAAATAATATAAGAAAGAATATCATTTTAAATTAATTATGACATAATTTTAGAAAGTTATTTAAAGTGGTAGTCTTGCCTAAAAAGTTTCATTCCTCTCAATTTCACCAATTTGGTGGAATAAAATATTTAGAGTTTGGAGGTATGAGTCACCCCTCCAAACCCCTTATGACCCCTATAATTTTTTTTATCCAAACATGATTTAACTTACCACGTCCATCCATCTTCCATCTAATTTCTCCTAATACCACAATCCAAACAAGCCCTTAAACTTGAGGGAAGGTAAGTGAATAATATTAAATTTAGGGGATACAATGAAAATAAATTTATAGTTTAGCGGAGGGAAATAAAACTAATGATATTTTTTGGAACTAACATAACACATTTGATTTTGTATTGTTTAACATTTATCCACTCTCTTTCTCCTCCTCTTCTAAAAATAACAAACAATATTATAATATTGTAGACAACTTATATTTATATTTTTCTTAATTGAATATATTATTCAAAAATAGCATTAAAATTGAAAATTCAAATACAGAAAAATGATTATTTCCTTTGAATCTCTTACTTGTAAAAGAAGTCTACCAAAATATGTAGCATGTGTAGCGCACATTAGGTGATACACATCTTAGTGTAGCATGTATAGTGCACATTAGGTGATACACCTACTAGTCATAAAAATATTTCACAATTGTCACTCTTTTTAATAATAGGTTAATCTTTCTATCATATGCTATATGCACTATATTAAATGTGGTACACATTCTCTTTTCATAAAATGCACTCGTATTTAATTGATGATTTTGATTACTGCATTATAGTTGTTATCCAATACACTATAGGAAAATATCAATTTTATGGAGGCCATATATGTCTCTCAATTTGAGGTAAATTTTAAAACGGAAAAGTATGTTCACCGCAATTTGTGGCGAAAAATAAAATTATCGAAAAATTCAAAGGAAATAACATTGACGCAAATTTCAAATTGAAGTGGACAAAGTCCACCACAAATCCACTGCAAATTGAGTCGGTTGCTAAAAACATGACTCTTTGCAACATTATATTTGACCATTGTAATTTGATGGAAATTGCCACCACAAATTTCTTTCTTTGTTACACCGCCTCATCCAGAAATCCTCTTCCTCCATTGAAAAAGTTCCTCTCCCTCTTGTGAAAAAGTTTCTCTCCCTCCTACTCCAACTCCGACAAGTTCTTTCCCTCTCTTTTTTTTGGCTGCCGACAACCATCTGCAACTTGGAGAGCCGTTGGTGGCCATTTTTCTTGGCCATCAACCACGTAAGGATAGATCACTCATGTTGGTGGTATTTTTTATATGCATCTTTATATATTTAGTTTTAAATTGTATGTTATAATTTCATTCGTCTTAGTTATAAATCTAATAATGTTTCATTCTTTGAATTAATTTATTTAATATATTATTTGAATGCATTTTAATATATTTGTTATGATATGTGTTAGTTGTAAATTATTTCAATAGTTTTAATATATATGTTTTATTTAATAAATAAGGATTTAGTTAATAATAATCTACTAATGATTTTAAATACTTTATTTATTGCAAAATAGTATTTTCTCTGAAAAATCGTCGATGGATGTATAATAGGATTAATCCTTGTCATATGGGACTTACAAGAAGTTGTAAATGGAGTTAAATATTTCATAAATTTTATTTATCGATCGTCTGAGCATATGTGCTAAAAAATGATCAGATGTCCTTATTTAAAATCTTATAGTGCAAAATTTCAGACGATATAAACCATTAAAGTCCATCTATACAAAAAGAGGTTTAAACTTAATTATTGATATTAGGTTGAATTTGGAGAAAAAGAATATATTTTCGATAGTAAAGAAGAATTACTCAACTAATCTTTGAAGGTGATATAATTCATAGATTCAAAACTTAATTCATGATGATGTCACAATAGAATATGACAAACATTATTCATAAAAGGCCATCACATCCAAAAGCAATGAGTTACTAAATGTTTCAAATCATCATTTATGGTCTAGTTGTAAAATACATTTTAAATTATCGTTATCCATTCAGATGTTAAGTCTCAAATATGACCATAATATATTATATGTATGCTTCAGTGCCATTGTGGAGAAAAGAAAGGGGAAGGAAAAGAGAAAGTTGATATACCGACTACCCCTTTTATGAATGAGATTGAAAGATGAAGAGAAAAATTGTCAAGAGGTATTTTAACATTGAAAGTATATCCATTGACTCATTATGAAGATGAGTCATTAGAAACCACTTCATCAATTTATATTGTCGATGCATCCACGCAACTACTAGATTATGTTCCAATTGGTATATCGAGTCAGCAATTTAAAGCATATTTGAAACCTGATGGCTATCTATTCCATGTAATTTTTTAAAAGTTTAAAGAATTTTTATTATATTTTTTTCCATTATATCATTCTAATATTTTAGTTTGTAGATGTGTGCCTTACAACCTATTGTCACTGCTTTTACCAAGTAATTCGGAATATGATCAATCATGTTTTTTTTTTGGAAAGAAATAGCTAATGCTACAAATAAATGAGGTTTAAAGAATAAGTTTATATTACTGTTGGACATAATTGAATAATGATAACTATATATTAATGAGTCAATTTTTGAAGATTGATGTTTGATGAGATGTCGATAATGCTATGCTAAATTTATGTGGAAAGCATTCAGCACTCATGTTGAGATTATCTTCTCTTTTAGCATATGCATAGACATCATAAATAAAATTTAATTGAATTAATGAGAATGTATAGATCCAGATGTGTGCTAACTAGTTCACTAAGGCGTATAATGGTAAATGCAACACACAATGGCAAATCACACATTTTAATTAGGTTGCTTGTGTCCATGTTGGTGTCTAAAAAATGGTGTATTAAAATTGAATACGTTTTTTCTAAAATTTGATTCATGAAATGGAACATGACAAAAAAGATCGTAGAGGATGAGATTTTTTAAGAACCCGTCAATAAGTAAATAATGAATGAGTTTCACAATTTGAGCCAATTACATGCATAAGACAACATACAATTTATCATTTTATATAATAATTTTGACTTTATTACTAATTTATTTTATTTATAATATCATATTTTAGGAAAGTTTTGAAATAAAAAAGCTAAGCATATAGCTTTAACTACACGGGAGCCATGTGAAGTCAATCCAAAAATTTTGGAGGGAATATGTCGCCACGAATAACAATTGTGAGTATAGATTCAGATCATTTGTGAATTATTATGATTCAGTATCTGCACATAATCTAGGGTGTAAGGCTTTTCAACTCAGGAGATGCAACGACTTGCTAATAAACAATTCAAATAAAAAAAATGAATTATCGCAACAATGATTCGTAAAAAATGTCAATATATGCAAGAATAGATGCAAACTATAAATGCAAGAGTAGATGGAATCATATCGAGTGTTCACAAAATAAAGAAATGAAATAGATGGTGAAGAGTAGACGACAATAACGATGATGATATTGATGAAGATAATGAGGACTGACTGGATTTTAATTTGTAAACTTGATTGCTATATAATAATAATAATAATTTAAATTGCTAGTTGAAAAAACCTCATGTTTTTATTTTGAAATTATATATATATATTTAAATTATAATAATATTTGCAACAAATTTAAACTTTCTCTTTAATTGCGATAAAAAATTTCATCTCAAATTGAGACAGACGAGAATTTAAGGCGGACAAACTTGAGACGAACCTCGAGTCTATCTTAAACTAAGATAGACTTCAAGTCCATCTCAATTTGAGACTTAAGGGTGTCCTCAAAAAATTCAGCAAACATCTTTGTCACAATTCAACATGGACATCATCTCCCTTGCGATTTCAATTCAATGAGCATTTTCAAATGTTCGATATCACACTCAAATTTTGCTACAAAGATTATTACATTCGATTTTTTATAATTTATGACAAACTTTTCAACCTCAAAGTACATTTTTTCAATTTTTGGTTAAAACTAAATTATAGGGTTATTTTCATTTTTCACTCTCGAACTATCAGGAAACTTTAAATTTATCCCTAAATTATACAAATTGAACAAAAGTATGTGTAAACTTTTCTCGATTGATCAATTTTATTTAGCCATCTAATTTTTATTTTTTTAATATTATTTTAGTTTATTAAATTATTTTTTTACTCTTCTATTGAAAAAATATTCCCCCTCTTTCTCTCTCACTCATCCTCCTCTCTTCTCTAAAGAGGAGAAAAGATAAAAGTGAGTGAGAGAGAAAAGAGTAGAGAGAGGAAAGAGAAGGAAAAAATATTTTTTTTAATATGAGGATAAAATAATAATTTATAAATTAAAATAATATTAAAAATTGAAAAATCAGATTGAATAAAGTTGATAAATTTAAAGAAAAATAGACTTACAGAATAGTTACGAGATTTCACGATAATTCAAAAGAAAAAATAAAAATAATCCTAATTATTTTCATGAGCGATTCTCGGTCGATTCCATTTGGCTTCTCTCTTCGAATTTCACGAATGATTCCTCAATCTCTCTTGCAAATCCCCCTCCCTCCCTCTGCCAATGAATTGTCTACAATATATCGATCCCTCGATCCTCCTTTCGCAATCTAGAGAATGAATGTGAGAGAGGGTAATATGCTCTTTTTCTGAGTTGTTCCATAAATTTCACAGATATTCTTTTTCCTTCTCTTGTCTGGTTGCACAAGGTGTGCAAAGAGGAAACACCTGCAAGGAGTGTTATTATTATTATTATTATTATTATTATTATTATTATTATTATTATTATTATTATTGGAATCAAGAAGAATTTGATTCAACTAAACAACAATCTGAACTTTGCCATATGAATTGAGGTTGGAAATAGTAGTTACTTTTCGTTAATTTAAAAAAAAAATGAAATTGTTCCATACTTCATTATAATATGTATAGAGTTAAGATTCAATTTTCATTATTTGTTTTAACAAAATAATTTATTGAGACATAATTTTTCATGTATTTTAGTTTAGTTAGATAACACCTAGTTAGTTTATAATATACACATATATATGTCTGTGTGTGAAATGTAAGAGCGCCTTGACATCTTTTGTCTTTCTTCTAATGAACTGTAGATATGAATGTGGATAGATAAAGATAATACCTAATTAACTTTTAAAAACAAGTTGAATCAACTTCCAAAATTACACATCTCATTTAATAGCATTTAAAATTTAAAAAATCCAGATATTTGTGATCTCCTTTTAGAAATTATAACTCCGATGAAAAATTAATGGCCCAAGTAGACCGTGTAAAAAAAAATAGACCAAGTAAAAATGGAATATTTTCACAAAATTTTAATTGTAACAATATTATGCTACAAGAATTTTACGAATTTGCAACGAAATTTGCGGTAGAATTTTTCAAACAATCGGTCACAAATATCTTTATAACGGTATTTTTGATGAATTTAGTACGTCGAGAAAATGCTCGTTGCAAATGAAATTGTGTCGGATATAAAATCCGTCAGAAATTGTAACGAAAATGATCGTCACAGTTTCTGACGTAAAAAAAAATTGATAGAATTTCTGATGGATATGTTGCCCGTCAAAAATTCCGTCAAAAATTCTGACGAACAAAATATCCCTCCGAAATCTTAGTGGGCATTTTTTCATCAGAATTTCTAACGGATTTGAACCCGCCAAAATTTTTGACGGACTTCAAATCTATCACAAATTTATAAAAAATATAAAAAATAATACTTTATAAAAAATATAAATAAAATTAAAGCTTAAATCAACAAAATTATATTAAAAATAAAAAATACACTAAATAGTTATCATATAAAATAAAAATAAAAGATTAACATAAAAGACATCGAATTAATTAACATAATTCTAACATTAAAGTAATCAACATCAAATAAAAGATTAAATTATTTAACATAATTAAGACATTAAACTCAACATATAAAATCAACAATATATAAGAGATTAATTACAATCAATAAATTAACATAAATAAGACATATGAAGTAACATAAATTAATTAATATATAAAATTATAAGAGAATAAAAAAATTGATTACAAAATTATAAGAAAACTCCAATGCAAAAGCTCTCCAGCTCCTACGCGGGCTCGTGTCGTGTGGCCGGCCCCTGTGGGAACCTCGCAAAGTGGTCGGCAAGCCCCAGCGCGAGGCCGCGTAGGGGGCCGACGAGCCTTGTGTGAGGCCGTGCAGGGGCAGGCGAGGATGATTGTGCGAAGTCGCGCAGGGCTCACCAGCCCTGCGCGGCCGGCAAAGAAAATAAAATAAAAATTACCTTTTAGTTGATAGGAGAAGACAGATGGAGGAAGAAGAAGATGCGTCCACCGGATAATAAGAAGAAGAAAGGCAAATGCGTGTGGGAGGAAGAAGGCGAGTATTTATATTATTATTTGTGACGAAATTTAAGGCGAAAAATTCATTCACAATTTTTTAGAAAAATTATACAACCCGTATATGCACGAGGAGTTGAGTCACGAGGGTATCCAAAATTTCGGATGGATTTAAAGCCCGTCAGAATTTCTGACGGACTCTTATTCCGTCATAAATTCTGATGGAGTTTAAGTCCATTATATAGAAACCATCAAAAATTCTGACAGACAACAACCCATTAGAATTTCTGATGGAGTAAACCGTTAGAAATTCAGGCGGAAATGTAATCCATCGAAAATTCTGACGGACATCTTGTCCATCAGAATTTCTGATTGATTAAGTTCGCTGGGGAAAAAAAATTGGTCTCAAAATTCAGTCTTAAATTGTGAGGGATATTAGACCATCGAAAAATTTTGCCGCAAATTTGTAATTTTCTTATAGTGTTAATTATATCACAAATAGATAAATATGTGATCCCATATTATATATATATATATATATATATATATATANTTTTAAAAACAAATTGAATCAACTTCCAAAACCTATTATACATACATACATACATACAAATATATATATATATATATATATATATATATATGTATATATAAGATAACTTAAGATCTTCTCTCTCTCTCTCTCTCTCTCTCTCTCATTTTAATTGCATTTAAATTTTTTAAAAAATGCAGATATTGATGATCTCCTTTTAGAAATTATAACTCCGGTGAAAAATTAATGGCCTAAGTAGACCACGTAAAAGTAAAAATGGAATATTTTCACAAACTTTTAATTGTAATGATAACAATTATATCACAACTTGATAAATATTTGTGATCCCATATTGTTTCTATATATATGAGTTTAATATACCTACTAAATAGTTAATGCTTAATAAAGATATTGAACATATCTTACCTCTTTAATACATAATAATCAATTATTGAATTTATAAGTAATATTCTTTTTTATCAATATTATAATTTATTACTATTAATTATGCATTAGATGAGTAAGATGTGTACAATAACTCTAGTAAGAATCAAGTGTCTATGCACATTAAACTCATATATATCTACATATATAATCATCTACTAATTAAAAAAAATAATTGAAATGGATTCAAACTGAGAGTGATTTGGGTTTAAAATATAAAGAATACGGTATTTTATTTTTTTTTATTGGAATAAAATTATTATATGGTAAAAAATATTCAAAATTTTGGATTACTTGTAGATCTTTTCTCCGGATATCTCTGAGTAGTTGCAACTGTAAACCATTTTTACCTGGCAATTATCCGTAAATATTAATACGTCCCAGTGGCATTTTTATCGTAAACCCGTCCCCTATATAAAACGAAGGCTCCCCCACTCCATGCACAAGAGCTCCAGAGGAGTTTTGAGCAACAACTAAAAAAACAAGACTGTGGAGTGCGAAAACGCCGCACTTCTTTCTTCTTCCATCATCGATCTCGATCTCGATCTCATCTCCCTATTCGATCGGTGCGTGCGCCTCTCAGGTTTCCTTTTGTGCTATCGATCGTTGTTTTTTTTTAGATTAATTTGATGGTGTTTGTTTGATCGATCATAAATGGTTGTGTGTACTTTGTTTTCTGGGTTCTGCGTTTAGGGTTTTAGTTTCAAAGCGAGACGCGTCGAGATGGATCAGAACCAAATCCGCACGATCATTGGCGTCATTGGTATGGCAAATGCTCTCTGCTTCATTTGTTCATCATATTTGGAAATTTTTTCTACTAATTTATGCTGCGATTTTGATTTTTCCTTTCTCGATCTGAGCATTATTAATTAGTTAAGTTACCATATAAGCGTCGCTGTTCCCCAAATTCCAATCTTTTTGAGAACCCCGTTTTCTTTTATGAGATCAAAGTTTTTGGCTATTACTCATTTTTCTTGCGTTTGATCGAATAGTAAGAAATAAATGTTGTAATTTCTTGTTGCAGGCAATGTGATATCTTTCGGTTTGTTTCTGTCTCCGGTGTAAGTTAACAGAGCATTACCGCTCTTTTGTTCAGACTTCAGGGCACAGATTTGTTCTCAGTTGAGAAAGAATGCGCTTTTTTTTTCTTCTTGCTTGATCGATGTTGTTGGTGTGTGGATGTTTGATGCAGGCCGACCTTCTACAAGATATGGAAACAGAAGGACGTGAAGCAGTTCTCGCCGATGCCATACCTGGCGACGCTCATGAACTGCATGCTCTGGGTCTTCTATGGCCTCCCCGTCGTCCACCCCAACAGCACCCTCGTCTACACCATCAACGGCATCGGCTTCGTCATCGAGTCCATCTACCTCACCATCTTCTTCATCTACACCAATAAGCAAACCCGAGTAAGTTCTCGATCTCTCTCTTCTCTTTTTTTAATATTTTCGTTCCGTCTCCATATCTTTCTCCTCTGTCGATGAACATGTTTGTATCTGTGTATGCGTGAACAATATGCAGATGAAGGTGATAAAGATTTTAGCGGCCGAGTTTTTGTTCATGATAGGGGTCATTGTCGTGGTTCTGACGACGGCTCACTCGCACGAGAAGAGGACTCAAATCGTCGGGAGCCTTTGCGTCATCTTTGGCACCTGCATGTATGCAGCGCCGCTCACCGTCATGGTGAGATCCTCCACTTTTTTTTCTCTCTCTGAATTAACATTACTGTTTACAAATGTAAGATAATTTTATTATTGAACTGTTCCATTGCATGATTGCATAATAAATCTTACTGTTAAGTTAACGAATTAAACACCACTGGGAAGAGTGATGAAAGTTTTGTTCTTTATTCGCGGCAATAATCTATTATTATTCATCAGTCACATTGCATCAATGTTTCTCAAAATTAAATTATGCTAGTTAAATTGTATAAAAACTTCTTTTCTTTACATAAAAAAAACTTTAATTTAAATTAACATATGTACACAACACCATCAGCATGATCTACATTAGGAGCAACCAAAATATGGCCGTTGCATTTGAAGTTGATACGCAAGTAGTTTTGGTATGTTTGTTGTCCACACTTTGGCTGTGATAAGAAATAGTGATGTTCTATCAAAAAAGGAAATAGTAATGACCGTTCTTTGACTTCTTTTAATCACTGTAATTATTTTGGCTTTACCGCCCCCAAATATTTCTTTTTTTCGGTACACTGCACTAGATCTCATTCAAATTTTATAATACTAATACGCTACTCATTTTTGGAATACGAAGTCATTCAATAAAAGTTTGTGACACCGTCGGGAAAAATCTTTCCTGATGTTTCAAAATCTTTTGAGTCTGTTTGGACTGAGAATATAGAAGAATATCGAGATATTTTTAAAATTTTGTCAAATATCTTTTAGAACAAGATTAACTTAAATAATTTTCGATTTTTTAAAATTATCTCGAAATTCGTAAAATTATTTTTATCAAACACTTATATTCTGAAAAATTAGAAAAAATATATTCTTGTATTTATTCTTTTTCTTTTAATTTCCAATTCAAACAGGACCTTTGAGTTTCGAATGTTGGTCAATTAGAGTAGGTTTGTTGATCCATGTGCGTATTTATTTGAAGTTGAATAAGTTTCTGATATCAGATTTTTCGCCTTTATAGCACAGAACTTGAAATTATACTGAATCTATTTTGTTCATTCATTCCATCTAATTAGTATATACATGCATCCATCTGCATGCTGGTATCGATCCCTCTGTATTTGGTTCTTCGTCTTCTGTATCTGCTTCTCTCAAGCTAATTAACATAAGTTTGGTTTAACGCACTTCTGCATGTCTTACGTGCTTCTGTTTTTGTGCTGCTAGAAACTTGTGATCCAAACTAAGAGCGTCAAGTACATGCCATTCTTGCTGTCGCTTGTTTGCTTCCTCAATGGTATCTGCTGGACGACTTATGCAGTCCTTCCCTTCGACATCTTTCTTGTGGTACGTAAATATTATACATTTGTACTCCCTCACGCTACTTCCTTTTTATTGCAAGCACACGTATGCTGCAGGAACTGTAACTTCAACTCTGTCTCAATTTCCGCAGATTCCCAACGGGCTGGGCGCCGTCTTTGGTTTCATTCAGCTGGTCCTCTATGCGTGCTTCTATCGCACCACCAACTGGGATGAAGAGGAGCCGAGCAAGACGAAGGAGGTTGAGATGCCTTCTGCAGTCTAGCGTCCCTGCTGCATACTTTGGGCTTCTCTCTCTTCCTGTTCCATTAGGACTTATTAGGATGCAAATTTAGTAGTTGAATTCTGGGAAAGCTTTTATTTACTACTCGTCCTAAAAGATTCATCCAACTTATGTAGGAGGATCTTAAAGCACTTTTCTGCCATGTTCTCACAGTTAATTCTGTGAGAGAACTATGTGCAGGGTATAATGGCACAGAATTCTTGTCTGTTAATGGTGATATAATTGTGTCAATTGAGTTGGTGGATTGCTGTCATGTCTTCGCCTGTTCTTTATAAGCAGAGTGCGTATGAAGCTAATTATACATACGGTCTAAATGCTTAATCATGCTCCATTTGTATCCATAAATTGTTTCATTTCATCTGCATGAGGCAATCTTGCTTAGTTTGCACCTAACGATCAGATTTTTTTTTCTTCTGTTGTCTATATGAATTTAGTATTGCAGACCAATTCGATTGCGTTTGGATGATGACACCTGCTTGTCTTTTCTTTAGTTACATATTCATATTTATACATAAATTTTACAAGTCGCTTTGTACAACAATTGAGTAACAAATATTAGTTACAACACAACATGTAAAAGGAGTGATTAGTTGAGCATTTTGTAACTGGAATATGCAGCAGTTAGCAGTTTCAACAACAAGTATAAGGAAATCTATGCAGCCGTGCTCGCATTTTTTACTTTTTTAAATATATAGAATCATAATGAATTAAAGTCTATTTACTTTTTTGAAATAACATTTATCATTGGATCAAAATCCAACTATGACGACGCAAGTCTTTTTGTTTTGCTTGCGTAATTTATTCATTCTATTGCACGATAATAACTAAATATATCAACTTCTACAAGTATTGTAGAATATCTCTTCATGAATATGTTTGATACATCTCCATGAATATGTTAATTTGTTAATAATTACATAATCAGTCATCAGGTGTTTATTAATTTTATTGCATAATCTATTCACTACATTCTATGAAAAAGTGTAATCAAGTAAACATTAACTAAATCCGCCATATGATATTTTTTAATCACATAAAAAACATTATACTATTTTCTAATACAGTACTTTTATTAGGTGTCACAAAATAAGACATAATTTTTTTAAATGTAAGTAATTAGCAGTTTTCAATTTAGGAATAAACGGAATTCTTATGTAAACACATGTATATGGACAATAAAACTATGTCAAACCGACTAACATGTGAATAGTGTTTTTTAATCACTTAAAGATGCTTCAAAATGAGACAATTTTCACAAAATTTACCAAATGGCAAGAAAACAAGTGCAATCCAAGTACAATCTACATTTTTTATCTAAATTTTTTTGCAGCGCATGCACTTGCGAATACTTTTATTTACACACCTCCTCTCTCATATCTCTGGTTCAGATGGGATTAGTACTTATGTGATATTAGATAACATTCCATTAATGTCTATATATATATACGTCGGAAATAAACTCACATTTTTTTTATCCGTGATGTTTTAGTAGTTAGAGGCTTTTGTTTTATAATTCATTTACTTAAATCGAAAAAAACTTATTTCAGCATCCATGGTCAACGTAAAAAATAATCACTTGCTCCAATAAATTTCAGCTAGATTTGACAACCAAAACATATCAGAATTTGGGCATGATTCCCATAAATTCTATTGAACAGGTATCCACGATGAGAACAGTAACGGAAAGAATCCCATTCTTGGGTTCTGAATCAAAATGTTTTGTCACTAGTCAAGTTCGATGTATTCTAAGATCGAAAAAGTTAGTATGGTTATATTTAATTTTTATAATCATCAATTTTATTAAAAGAATATCATTATATTTTTTATCTTACAAATAGTTCTAAATATTAGAGGTCCCAAGCAGATACTAAAAAAATGCTTTGCCGCTGATAATCTCATTTATCTATATTTTTTTATTCACTTTTCTTCTAACAAATTATATAATAGTTATATTTAAATAAAATCGCTTGAATAGGAAGCCTTCTTTGTCTTTTAATTGTGGGAATTTCCTTCATCAAAGTGACGAATTAAATTTAAAATTGAAGAGGTCGGATCCTTACTTTCCTATTTCTTCATTATTAGCTTTAAAATTGCACAATTATGAAAACATAAAAGGCGACTTGAAGGAATGCAACCACAATTCAAGGGATCACAATTCAAAAATTAAACTCGGATAATTAAAGCGGCTATTGAAGATTATAATAGTTCGAACAATTGAGGAAATGAATCACCAACGGTTAATTGGAGATTATAACAACTAACCACCGGTTGTTATTGGAGATCTTGATCACACTGTGATGAAGAATTCCTCCTTGATCAACACACGATGAAGAGACAACCTGAGGGAGTCTATTTAAAAAGAAGATCAACATCGTTCCAAGAAGAGTTTGGCCACAGAATTTCTTGGTGACAACAAGGAGGAAATCACTTCCAAGTTTTTAGTTTTTCTTTTTAATTTTCGAGACAATGCTCCTACTGTCCCTCATGGGACTTAGGGGTTAGTTTAGTATTATTTCTGAGACTTTGTGAAGTCCCGACATACTTTGTAATTGTCTTGTTTTCTTATTAGTGAATCGTTTCTAGACTTTTAATTTACATTGTAAGTTTGGTTCATTGTCTCCATGTCCTTAATGCTTGTGAATGATTTAATGTGATAGTTATGTTTGAATCATCATCCTCTCAAGTGTAGGTTTCTCATACGAGTCAAGTCTGAAAAAGATCGCTCGAAGTTGTGCATCTATCACAATTGGAAAATTATCATATGTCACAACCCCGCTTGTGACGGCACTTGTGACAACACTTGTGATGAGGTTCTGATGAACCTAAAAATCGATTTAGCATTTTAATTTAACCGAGAAAGAGTTACTTGTGTAATGCTTGATCTTTCTCAAGTTAGTGCAACACAAGTTGACTGCCTTTATCCTTTGTTGATTTTGAAAGACTTGCATATCTTTTATATTTAATCGAAGTTGTTACTCTTTATTTGGGTCAAGCCTTGATCCGGATCACCCGAGGTTGTATAACCGAGGAATCTGTCACAACTATGAAGAAATAACATTTTCTTGAATTTTCATTGATTTACTGATTCTCTTCATTCGGGTCAAACTCGAGATTGTGTAACCGAGGAATTTGTCACAACTGTTAAGAATTGTAAGATTTTTGAAGTAGTCATATATCTAAGTCTGCGTTTGTCCTTCTTCAACTACCAAGCCTTGACTATATTGTCTAGGGTCGTGTAACCGAGGGATCTGTCACAATTGTTGATAAATAACTCGCTTGTGACGGACGAATGTGACTATTCCTTGTTTTATATATCTCATGCCAGGAAGGCCAATTGGTGTGAATTTTCGGGAAGGATTAGTAGCTATCAATAGTCTCGATAGCAGACTCTTTAATTGGGATTACTCTTGACCAGGATCGCCCAAGGTCGTATGACTGGGGAACCTGTCACAATGAGTGTCGTTAGTGATGATTGATTGTGACAATCCACTCGTTGGGTTTGATATTAACATGAGTCCTTGTTTGTACATCCTTACCTAGATCAAGCCTTGATAGAATGACTGCAGAGGAATCTTGTGTAACAAGGGGAAACATGATAGCTTGTGACGACGTGTTGTGACGACTTAACATATTGATTTGAGCATATTGTTTTATAAGAATTTTAGAGGATATTCCTGTGACGATAGTGGATCTTTCCTGAATAACTTGCTCGATCAATCAGTGAGCCGTGAGTTCTTGGATTGAATCAGTGAGCAGTGGAGTGTTGCATGGTTTTATTTTTTAAATTCCTTATAGAATCGATTCATTCATTTTTAATGATTGACAATTACAAACGAGCCTAGGGTGCAGCTTTGCCTTGGAAATGCTTTTATCATTAATATTTTCTCTATTTATTTTCTCATATTTGAAAACCCAAAAACAAACCCAACCATCAATATTTTCTTCTTAATCTTGTGCAGTTGAGTTAGAAATCTTCCTGGAAACCTAGTTGATTAGTCCTGTTGATAGACCCTAAAGTACTCTAACTACTCGTGCGCTTGTGGAAGTAGTAATTTGTGTAATTTGATGTTTTATAAATTTTAAAACTTGCTTTGTAGTGTACAATTAGATATCATTAGAGCTGTCACAATATGTGTCACAATCGGATCTTTTCCGTTACAACCTGACCTGTTACACGACGCGCATCAAGTTTTTGGCGCCATTGCCGGAGACTGTGTCCCACTAATTCTAGGAACTCCTCTCTCGATTAGAATAGACTTTCCACAAGGTCCCAAAAACAAACCCAACCATCAACATTTTCTTCTTAATCTCGTGCAATTGAGTTAGGAATCTTCGTGGAAACCTAGTTGATTAGTCCTGTGGATAGACCCTAAAGTACTCTAACTACCCGTGCGCTTGTGGAAGTAGTAGTTTGTGTAATTTGATGTTTTATAAATTTTAAAACTTGCATTTGTAGTGTACAATCAAATATCATTAGAGCTATCACAATATGTGTCACAACCGGATCTTTCCTGTTACAACCTGACATGTTACACGATGCGCATCAAGTTTTTGGCGCCATTTGCCGGGGACTGGTGTCCCACTAATTCTAGGAACTCCTCTCTCGATTAGAATAGACTTTCCACAACCATTGTTTATGTCATCATTTTTTTTCTTTATTTTTATTTTTCTTTATTTACTGAATTGTTGATTGTTGCATGTGCAAAACTCAGATCTAAAGAACTAGTTTTGATTGATCCTGAGATTGAAATTACCTTTAGGCAAAGAAGGCGACAATAATGAAACACTCGATTTAGGACACTAGAGCCTAGACTTGACATAAATCCAATTACTTAAAATCCAGATCCAATGGCACACCAAAACACTGCTAATGCTGCGGATAATAGGCCCTTTAATAAATTCATTACTCTTGGTAACATTGACATATCTATCAATATCGCAAATCCTGAAATTGCAAATCCTGATTTTGCACTGAATCATGCAGTTGTCACGGTTGTCCAAAGAAATCAAGTTTGCAGGCTTAGCTAATGAAGATCCTACTGCTCATATACAAACTTTTCTAGAGATCATGAATAGTTTTAAGATTAATGGTGTTACTAATGATGCCTCAAGGCTACGTTTGTTTCTATTTTTTTAGAGACAAGGCTAAAGTATGGTTAAGATCAAAAGAAGCCAATTCTATTGCCACCTAGGACCAACTGGTGATACAGTTCATGGATGAATTCTTCCCACAAAGCAAAACTATTCACTTGAGGAACCAAATCACAAGTTTCTACCAAAAGAACAACGAGGCATTCTATGAGGCATGGGAGCGCTTCAAAGCTCTGTTGAGGAGTTGTCCTCATCATGGCTTCAAGAAGTGGATGTTAGCATAGACGTTCTATAATGGACCGCTATATCAAAATTAATTGTCTCTTGATGCAGGCGTTGGAGGTTCTTTCGAGAACAAGAGTGTCAATGACGCCTACATGATTATTAATGATATTGCCCGGAACAATCACAAAGTTGTTCAAGACCAAAACAATGGCAAAGAAGTTCAAATGTGTTCCGACTATGGAGGCTAGGACCAGATTACACACTAGGTGAATGACGGCATATAGAAAACATTTGAGAAAATCACCCTCAACACTGGTCACCACTAGATGTCACAAGCTGCTTGTGTCGGCACTGGTGACATGAGGTGTGACAATTCCTGCGGTTATGACCGTCTTGCTACTGCTTGTCAAATGTCTTCCTTTCAATCATCACCACCCTACTATATCCAAGACCCTGAAGAATAGCAACTAAATGCTATCATACCTTTTGGTCAGCAAAACTAACAAAGACCATAGAACAACTCTTTTACCCAAACCTATAACTCTGATTGGCGAAATAACCCAAATATTTTCTATCGAAACAATCATTAACATCAACCACCAGCTCAACAGTCCATGTAGGATCTGGAATGGCACCAAGAGGGGGGGGGGGTGAATTGGTATATTAAAACTTTTGTTCATCTTGACTTAATCTAGATGTGTTGTGTTTAGCGGAAGCATGCATATACGAGCATAAACACAAATAGAGAGAAAAGAGTAGAGAGAAGAACAAACACAAGAACAAAAGCAAGGTTTGTTATCGAGGTTCGACCGAACTCTTTAGCCTACGTCCCCGCTCCGATCTTCTCCCACGAGATCTTCGGAGTTCACTATCTCCTTCTTCAAAGGGCGAAGGCTCCCTTACAACTCTCCTTTCTTTGTACTGAGGACAAGGA
>LTAE01000079.1:112565-126319 GCA_001647135.1 Pontederia paniculata | reverse complement strand
AAACAAGTTCATTAGTACAGACTGAGTTCACTTACAAATTTGTGATCATTCAAAACAATATTGGGATCCTAGATTCAACAAGAATTAGGTCTGTAGTGCAGAATATATAATGTAATCCCAAGAGTCTTAGGAAGTAACTTTTATAATATTGAGTGAGTGCTTTGAATGATAGAAAGTCTTAGTTCCCCTTATGCGATTCGAGTGAAGAATCCAAGATAGAAGGGACCAAAAGTTTTTGAGAGATTTGTAAGAGGTTGTCTCCTTGTCCTCGTACAAGAAAGGAGAAGTGTGTAAGGGAGCCTTCACCCTTGAAGAAGGACTTAGTGATCTCCGGAGATCTCAGGTGCGAGAAGATCGGAGCGGGGATGTAGGCCCGAAGTTCGGTCGAATCTCGTCAACAAACATTGTGTTTGTGTGCTTGTTTGTTTTATCTGCTCTCTCTCTCTATCTATCTATCTACTAGCTCTTGAATCTATATGCTTCCGCTAAATATAATCTAACTGATCTAGCACAACAAAGTAGTGAAAAGTTTTATACACCAATTCACCCCCCCTCTTGGTGTCATCTAGATCCTACAATAACTATACCATGAGTATAATTATATATATTCCCGATGTAATATATTTTGAAGCAAACATAACCATTTTGAAGAGAGAAGATAGGGATAAGGAAGATTGTGAACAATGGAGTGGGGCTCTCGGACAACGTCCAATTTTTTTTTATAACGGTCAAGTGCTCGTCATCATTCACCCGTCAAATTTTTATCGTTACGCGCACTAATCACTCCTTCGCTCGTTATTGCTATGTTGTCGTTTCCATTCGACCGTATCGTATCATCTTGCTCGATTCGGTTGTCATTTATTGACGTTCTAGTTTTCTGTCCACGTGAACATGTGTTGGCGAGTCAAGGGGCTCATGTGTGCACGCTTTTCGGCAACGAATGAAACTCGTGACCAAATGCTACAGCTTGCGCATGATGCTGCTTTGAGGTATTGCGGCGGTCATTACAATAATCTCTCACTTGATTGTCGAAGTCACTATGTTAACACTCATATTTTCGTGCAAAGTCTATTTGGAGATTATGTATCGATGTTTTACTATATGTGAACACTTCATACTAACCCAAATATTTTTTAGTCTCGTCAAGTCTAAATGCTTGATGGAAGTGCTTGATGGAAGTTTTGAATACAATTCCCTTCATGAGAGAATCAGTCAATCTTTGTCACTTTCTTCTTATCCACTATATTTTGGATATAATTATACTTAATTTTAATATGCTATTATTTTAATTATTAGCTTCATTGTGTATCAAGCTTATCACAGCTTAATTATCAAAATAAATCGTTAGTAGTACTCTTACTAAATTGAGTCCTTGTTCCAAAAGAGAAATGCATGAGCCATACTCTATGGATAGTTACTATATTGCAAGTAATATACTCAGCCTCTTGTACGTGTTTAGTCATACATCCTTCTTTCTTGCTTCCCCAAGAAATACATCACCCAAAAGGAACAAGTGACCTAATATGAACTTTTGATCGTCTATGTCTAAATTGAAATTCGCATTTGAATACCCTACTTCTTGAGTGTATCAGTCCGAAATGTCAATCTCAATTATATTGTGTCCTTCAGATATCGCAATATCTTCTTAATGGTCTCTTAGTAGGTCTTTTGAGGATTACTTTGAAATACACTAACTATACTTTTTGTGTAAGTCAAATCGAACCTCGTATAGAGCATAGACTATTCACCGCTTCTGCATAAGGTTCAGATAGTTACTATATTGCAAGTAACATACTCAGCCTCTTGTACGTGTCTAGTCATACATCCTTCTTTCTTGCTTCCCCAAGAAATATATCACCCAAAAGGAACAAGTGACCTAATATGAACTTTTGATCGTCTATGTCTAAATCAAAATTCGCATTTGAATACCCTACTTCTTGAGTGTATCAGCCCAAAATGTCAATCTCAATTATATTGTGTCCTTCAGATATTGCAATATCTTCTTAATGGTCTCTTAGTGGATCTTTTGAGGATTACTTTGAAATATACTAACTATACTTTTTGTGTAAGTCAAATCGAACCTCGTATAGAGCATAGACTATTCACCGCTTCTGTATAAAGCTCATCTAAAAATTGTTGTCCTGCATCGAGACATTAAAATTTATTAAGTCTTTTCCCGATTACTAGTGGTGTCTGTGTGAGAGTATTGTTCTACATCTCAAACCTTCTTAGTATTTTATTAATATAGTGTTCCTCACTTAAACTCAAGCTTATTAAATTTTTGACACGACTGATTTGAATGTCCAATACATAGGAGCTTCCATTATGTCTATCATTTAAAATAGTTTGCTTAATTTATCTTTAATGTCACTAAGAATTTCTATATTATTTTTTACAAGCAATATATCATCCACATTAGTGATAATATCACAAAATTATTTTCACTTTTTTTATGTAGACAAAATGATCCACCTTGTTCGTCTTAAAATCAAATTGAATTGTCGTCTCATGAAATCTCAAATACCATTACCTACACGATTACTTTAAGTTATACGGTGATTTCGAAGCTTGTATAATTTATTTTCCTCACCTTCTAACTGAAACCCTTCGTGTTGTCTCATATATACGTCTTTCGACAGGTTTTAATTGAAAAGATTTGTTTTCACGTCCATTTGAAACAACTCCAAGTTCACATATGTCATTATCGCTAAGATCATCCGAATTGATGAAATTTACCCATCGGAGAATAAGTCTCCTAAATATATATTTTGACTTATTGAGTATAATCCTTGGTCACCAATCTCACTTTGTGTCTATCAAAAAAATCATCAACCCGGTACTTTTTCTCTTGAATATCAAGAAAAAATCTATTATTTCTCTTTATCCCACCATTCTATTATGGCATATACGACATCATAATCTGCCTACATATGCCTTTTAAAATATTATAGTTTCAAATTTTTGAAAGGAATACTCTCTTCGTCTATATGTCCTTAGACACTTTATCGGTCTTCTTAACATTTTCTCAACTTGTGTTTTTTACCTCTTGAAAGTCTCAAAAGCTTCTGACTTTCTTTCTAAGCGATAACAATATCTAGAATAGTCATCAGCGAATGTAATAAAGTACTCTTTACTATTGTACGTAAAAATACTCAATAGACCACAAATATTTAAATGAATTACTTTCAACAACTCGGTTGACCTTGTCGCACAGAAAATAAGGTACTTGTTATTTTCTCAGCCAAGCAATGCCCATAAGGTATTATTCTTGCGACAAAATTATTGGACACTAAGTTCATCTTCTTTATTTATTCATTTTTCGAATTTCATAGATATCTCAAACTCTCATGCCAAGGATCATAGTTAGACAAATAATATTGAGTATACTAAGAATAATATTTTATTTTATCACTCTTTAGTAGATTTTGACAATACAAGTCATGACCGTGCACATACCTTCCGATTACACATGCTTTCATGTTCTTGCCTATGGTGACCCGACCATTGTAGAACCTAACATCAAAATTCTTCTTTAAAAGGACAAGAACAAAAATTAAATTTTTGTTTCATTCTTGACACATACAACACGTTCTTGAGTATAATAAAATTGTCACCTAGATCAAACTTAGACATGGGAATACTGTCAACATTGAGGTATATGTTGTTGCCCATGTAAATCATTTGTTCCCCTTCATCAGCTCTTTGAAGTTTGTAAGCCCCTTCTTGTCTTGGCAATGTAACGAGTCTCACGTGAGTCGATCCACCACCCTTCGATGTACGTCATCATCGCATTACATTCCAACACGGTGGTTGATGTGTGTTGTCTAGTTTTCAATCAAAATCAAATTCGTGTACAAATATGCAAGTAGAATTGTGATATTGTATATGTAGTGAATGACAACAGATAATCAATTTTAAAATCTAAGACAACAAATAATGCTACATGTGCACAATGATTGATTGCAATATTTCAGATATCGAATCGACTAGGAAGCTAAAGCAATTATAAAAACCAAAATACTCTAACCTAATCTAACAATCTTATCATAATGAGAATGATAGCGATGGACTAAAAGAGAGAAAGTATTGACTAACTATTTTTTAGATTTTTAGAATATTTTAGGAATTAAATGAAAATGATAACAACTAAAAAGAGCCGATAACACAACAGTAGTATGAGAAACTCTGGAGTTAGCGTGTTTTTGGGATATTGGATTGGATCATCATTATCGTGCAAGGTATATCAGATCTCGATGAAGAAAGAAATCGCGAATTTCTTTTAAAGGACCTCAATCACCATCTCCTAGCTTATCGACATCGGAGAGCATGAAGGAGACCTAGAACCTACCTAAGATGGATTTTAATAGCTACTCCTGAACTAGATCTTTCGGCATATAACTCATGCATCCTAGTCCTACAGAACCAGTGATGGAGTTCGCTATTGGTTCATACGTGAATAAGAGGGGATGACTCGCACTCCAATCATTCTAAACCTTAAAAGAACATATGAGTTCCTCATAGTTGGAGGAACATGAAAGCGTCTGATGACAAACAAAAATCTAAAACATGACCAACGAAATCATAGAAGCGTTAACACTTGAATTTATGAATACCCCTCAGTCAAGGCGTATCATTCAATGAAAACAAGCATGAATCCAAAAAATATGATTGGAAGTAACATGTCAATTCAAAGTCCATTACAATCAAATCATAAAACTCTTCACAAATCCAACAAGTTCACAGAACTAGAATGATTCAGACAAGTTTCTAAACAAGAATATGAAAATAGTTCAACAAGTTTAGACCAAAATTTGATCACATCCATCATCCCGTAGTAACTAACCCCAGAATTATCCTATTAGTTATAATGCATCATCATCAAAATATCAAGATAAAATTTAAAAATCTTCCTTCACATCTTCTTCTTCCTTCTGCATTGTTTCTCCCGTGCTGCTACTCCAATCACTATTGTCAAGGTTGGACCGGATCGGCCGGTCGGACCGATGCAATCGTCGATCGACCACTAAAGTGGCTTATGGTCCACTCCTAAACCAACTAGTGGTTTAGACTGGATCGGGCTGATCAAAACCGGCAAGAACCGGTCAAAACCAATTAACATCGATCAAAATTGATAAATCGGTTCAAATAAACCAATTAATTTTTTATTAAATTATATTTTAACTTTTAATCCATGATCATCCTTATTTAATACCCACTACTTCATACTCATCTCTTAGTGCTATCAATGTAGAACTATTTGAGTTTTATTCATTCTCTTTAATTCAATACTTTACCTTTTTTATCATGTGAGGTTACTTTTTTGTCCATATAGTTTTTAATGTTAATCATATGAGTTGTTTTATTTAAAAAATATAATTCATAAACCTAATTATAAATATTTTTAATTAAATACATGATTTTATTTAATATAATGTATGACTATATTATAAAAAACATAAACAAAATATTATGACTATATTAAATTCTAAATCATAATCATGATTCTCATGATAAAAATTAAAAATGAATTAAAATATCATCATAAATTAAATGTAATAATAAATACTTTGATTTTTATTATATTTTTGTTGTCATGATTGTATTCAAAAATTAGTAACATATGTTAATAAATAATTTGATGTAATATATTTTATTAATACCGGTCTGACCGAACGGTTCGATCAGTCCGACCAGTTCGACCAGAACCCGTGAGCTCTCCGGGGAAGAGGAAGAGCTTTATCCCAATGAATAGAGGATGCTCAGCTCCGCACAACATATGGATAGACATGCTCTTGAGAAGAACATAGAATAGTAGAGGATCCAACATGCAGGACCCAACAATCATTAGAAATTCACGAATTAAAAAGTCCTAACAACATTGGCTCCAATTGCCCCCGCCCAAAATGGGGGCCTTGCAATATGGAAGCCTTTCTCTTTCCTCCGGTTCTTACCCTTTAAATATTTTTTTATTCTCCTTTCTTGGCTTGGCTTCTATCTTCTTTGTGTTGTCAGAAAAATTCTCTTGATTTCTTCCTGTTCATCCATGTCAATCATGAGTTGTCTTAATTTTTCCACCCAAGCAACTTTGTCATCTGGTGATGGTGTGATAACTCATTGTAACGAGATGTGGGGTTGTGATATTTCTTCTAGCGATGGTGTGATCATTTCTTTTCCCTAAGGTCTTCAAATAACAATGAAAAGCAACATCGACTAGCTCCAAATTCAAAGATAGAAAATTTCAAATATAATAGGAGAGTGTCCAGTAGAAAAGAGAAAAATGGGCTCATAGTACAGATTCAAGCTCGAAAGAAGGAATTAAGCACTATCAATCACAACTACAATGACCAAATACCCACTTCATGTGTCGCATCAAATCTTTTCGAACTTGAATCTTTGTTTGTACTAAAAAAATGAATTAAGATTAATATGAATGAGTTTCAAATGTGAATATCACGACATAAGGAACAAACCAACTTCATCAAATAATATTTTTGTAGATACACTACAAACAATACTATCTTAACCTGAGTAAACTCTGTTGAGAAGTCAATAAAGCTTACTCAATATAAGATCACAACCTCACAGCCCACATGTCACAGTCTCCTATTAGATTCAAGAATTCTTCTTTGTCTTTAATTTCTGACAACTAACCTATTTTAATTTTATTATGGAGAACATGTTCGTCACATTTTTTCCCTTGTCCATACTTTCTCTTATTTTATTTTCTTTTTCAACTATGTGCAAGGGTGTGAAAGCAAAAAGATATATTTTTCTAGCATATCCTCATGCTTTCTTCTTAGAATAGTCAATGATGATACTGGGAGTGTCATTAAACGACATACTCTTGACTCTTTCAAGTGAAAGTTCAGATGAATAGTTGTTGGGGGATGAGAATAATTGTTCTTAGTGGCATTATCCATTTATTTTTACCTACAATACTTTGGTGGCTACTTGAAATGCTTTAAAACAACATACTCTTGACTCTTTTAAATGAAAAGTTAGAGGACTAATTATTTAAGAAAAGGAAAAAAACTCTAGCAAATTAAATAAAGTGACTAGAGTAGTAATGGACAAGGATTTTTATTTTGTTTTTCATGTTGTTATAGAGGTTAGTTGCATATATAAAAATGATTTTCAAAAATCCTGAGTCTAAGAAGTGGGTGTAATACATGGCGATTTCGATGTATTTTAGCTTTGACTATGAGACAAAGATAATCAAGCTTTTTAAAATGTTGATGCAAATTACGAGCAATATATATATATATATATATATGCACACACAATAGGGTTTGAACATCATTTTGTCTTAATTTATATTCTCAAGAAAACAAACTAATGAGGTCCCAAGAGATACATGCTGATACAAAACATAGAAGATGGGTGTGATGTATAAAAAAACGAAGGTGTTGATCAATAGACAATAAGCAGGCTTCATGGTATGACCATAGATGATGCGTGCTAATTATGTAAATAAAATCGCTAGCAAGTGCACTAGATGTATTAAGTAATAGTTCAACGATGAGTTGAGTATCGATCCCACGAATAATTTGTTTTATCTTAAGTTAATTCACTAAACTAATAAGAGAGGTACATTAAATTAGATCAATTGTGTTTATAAGAAAATGAAATAAAAATAAATAATAATGATATGATAAATAACACTTCAGAATATGATATCATCAAGCATTGAATTAGGATGAATAATTAAGGGAAAAGCATGTTCAATAAATCAAAATCTATTTCTATCCATTCTAAACAATATTAGGGTTTACGTAAAGTTTGATGCCTCTATAGGATCCACAGACAGTCCCAAATATAATATACTCTTATTATTATTCTTCAAGATGCCAATATAGTCTATTAGGATTTTGAGATGCATTACAATGTAAGACCTAGACTATGGATCGTTCTTCTGCAGGATGTCAATCTCATAGACCCCACACCTAATATTTCTCTCAAAGATGGTACTAAATGTGGTATGCAATGCTTTGAGTAAAAATATTTCAAAGATCAATTTTAAATTCAAATGAAATCATAGATCTATCATTCCTCTTTAGGATGCTAACAAATCGGGATATCACATAAATCATCAAACTCATTAAACATTGCAAGGCATACTCATGAGAAATTGGATAAAAATGAGATTTATATAAAAACTATGATTTTTTTAGGTTTTCCTTTTTTACAATAAAAATCTCCAAAAATAAAACCTAACTAAGCATATGGAAGTTCATCATTTTGTAGAAATAGGATAAGAGAACACAATAACAACAGATAATTACAGAATAATTACACCCTCAAATGACGATCGCCTTGAAAATTCTGCAGCACTTCGTCTTCTCCTCCTGTTGGCTCTCCTAGGCTTGAAGCATCCCCTCAATGAAGGTGTTGAGAGTTATTTATAGGTCAGAAGAGTAATATGCTTGATGAAATTAATTCAGGGAAAGATCAGACTTGAAAACAAATCGTGGCCATCGAAAAAACTTAAAACGGTCTCAATATTGTGAATATCCATTTCTCCCACATATTGTTGTGGCCCGTGACAAAAGTGTCATGATCTTGACCGAACTATAATTATGGGCGTGGGTCATGCCACGACCTGTGACAAAATTATCACGACCATGACCGAATGATTGTTATTGATCTCCAAACACGTCATCACCCATTATCTGGGAATCACAGCCTTGACCGAATGGCACTTCTGTGTCTCCCCATGCGTCACGGCATGTGACAAAAATGTCACGACAATGACCGAACGATCTATATTCCCTTCGACGTGTCACGGCCTGTGCGCTAACATGCACGATCTTGACTAAACAATTGAATTTCCTCTTAGAGTATCACGACCCATGAAAAAATTGTCATGATCGTGACTGAACCTTTGTAGGTTATCATCTTGAAGTTACGGCCCGTCAAAATCTATCATGGTCGTGACCGAAGCTTTGATTGATTCTTCTTCTATTTGAACTCCGATTTGATCTCCGATTCTGATGGTCATTCTTCTTCTTGCTAACAATTACCCTATACACATAAAAATACCAGTTATGTAGATTCTAACTCTGGCAAATAAAAATGAAGTAAAATAAAGACTAAACTGATGCATGTGATGACAAAATGCATAGAAAATGCAATGAATATGATATGAAAAATATGACTAATTTGCTACGCATCAATCGATAAGAGTGGGTTGAAAATCGTATCATGATCTATCTTGACTTAACCCCAACACCACCCCCAATTTGAAGCCAAGCCATGAAGAAAATTAATATCCTTCAAAATGTGGAAGAATCCTTAATGGTGCTTTTAATATTAATATCATGGCATTTTATTGTGTGATATCTTTCAGCTACATATCCTTAGATATTTTGAGAATGAGTACCAACTTTCCTTCCAATTTCGCATAATTTGATTTCCCCAAAAACAAAGAACACAGAAAAATAATTCATTAATTTGAGTTGTCTTCTAACAAGAGTCATTGTTTATAGTTCTAGACTAGACTTGGTGCTGCTGAAATTTAACTCAATTTTGAAGATGATAGCAAGTTAAGAACTTCTCTTTTGGTGATTTTGTATTTCAATTGGTGGATTTTCGGCATCGGTCAATACACTTTGAAAGTCTTCTCCTTTTCATTGATATGCTTCACTATTCGAGGATCAAATACTTGATGGACTTTTGATGGATCATAACATTAAGGTCTCAATTTTCTTAAGAATATATAGTCTTGGTCTCTTGGATCAAACAACATAACTCGATCACTCATAATAATATCCTATTTGAAAGTATTAATTGAGTACTCTACCACTTTTTTGTGATGCATGTGAGTACTGAGAAAGAGTTTCATCTCTATTCAAGGTGTCTTTGAAATTTTTTAAAAAAATCAACTAAAATTTATGAGTTCTGTTCAGATAGAATCTCCACAGCTACGATATTGCATATATAAGGGTGTGACTGATAATCAAAATCACAATTTTGATTTTTTTTTGCGCATATGTCCATCAATTTCTCATAAGCGTGAACTTTAGGATCATTATACTCTTCAAATATGTTCAATGACTGTAGTGGATCTTGAACTTGATTTACAGTTGAACACTTTGACAACTTTCTTCTTATCCAAATTGAGACATCCTAACTTCTTAATAGTAGACTTGCGATTCTCTTTTGTTATTATCTCTTTTTCAGTTTGGTGTAACTCATCAGTAAACTTTTTATTCAAAAAAAATCATCTTTGTCATTGATGTCAAAAGTTTCAAAATCTCCATCTTAATCAGTAGCCATTTTTACAATGAAATTTTCATATTTGCAGCTTCTAAAAATTCCTCAATTGCTTGGTCATTATGTCAATATTATCATATTCATCTATGACCAAATGAATAAATTGTTGGACTTGATAATTATGATCACAACATTGCATCTATTTTGAGCATATATTCAATTTTTTTTATATTATTAAGTTTTGGGATAATTTAATTCTTCAAAAGTAACGCAAGTTTGCAATGACTCTTGTGATTCAATTGCAACTGAGATCTCTTGAACAACTTTCTGAATTGGATCATGATCTATGTACATATTCTCATGTAATATATATATATATATAGAGAATTATTGCTCAGGTTAAAATTTCAGCATTTTTGAGAAAAAGACAACGCCAATTTGTGTTGAGAGAACAAAAAAGTAACATCCTTGCCTTGTAATAATATCTTATGAGGTATTGATGATTGTACTTCTTAGTTTGCTTGAATGTTGAGATTTTAGAAGTCACTTTGAAACTTTCTCAGTAAGAATATCTTCCTCAACATGTGTGGGAACATGTTAGAAATTAATACTTGAATTATGTAACATTCCTTCAACAATATTTCTTTCACTCTTCAACTACATACGCTTGCTCTTTAGCGCTAGATTCATGTCGTCCTAGTATAACAACTTCAAATTCAGAATTAACTTAGAGCAATTTGACTTTCTAATAATTTATTGTAAATAGCAAGTTGATCCAATCTCTGATTAATTTGTTGCACTTCTAATTTTTCATCATTGTCTCGATAAGGTCTTCAAGTTTAGAGTTTAGATGTTCAGGTTCAACTGATATCCATTCTTGTTGTGGTCTAAGTGGACTCTCAAGCTACTAATTTTGATTTTAATAAATTTGGTGATCATACTGCTAGAACAATTTGCTAATTTCTGAATTGTGTCATGAATTTCTACATACTCCACATGTAATTTCTAGAGTTCTCATCATGCATATTTAAGAATAAAGATTTAACTTACCTTTAGCTTTTTGAATAGCTTCCTCAACCTTAGATGATATAAAATTTATATTATCAATAGATTACATGTTTTCTTACCTTCTTGCTCTTTTATATTTTAGATATTGATGATCATTGACTAAACTTTCAATCAGCTTATAAGCTTTATCAATGTTGAGAGAAGCAAAGACTTCTCTAGTAGCATTGTCAAGAGTTATTATAGCTTGATAATTCAATTTTGAATAAAAATAATCCTGCAATTGCCACATCTCTAAATCATGATGAAGAAAAAATGAAACAAATCCTTGAAATAATTCCAATGCTTCTTCTTATTCTCCATATCAAATTGACATAAATTATAGATTTATATAATATATGAAGTTTTGATTGGTGTAAATAATTCAGCTAGAAAATTTTGCACAAGAGTTTTCCAAGTGTTCATTTCCTAAGATTTAAGTGCTCTCCACCATGTCTTGGCTTTATCCTTTAAAGAGAAAGAGAACAATCTCAGATATACAATGGACCATTATTGAATTGGATAATATCACATATTTGCTTGAAATTATCTAGATGCTTAACTGGGTCTTAAGTGATTGTTCCTCTAAATTGATCTTGTTGTTTCATGGTCATCAAAGTAAGATGCAATTAATAATTTGCATTTCCCAAAGTTGGAACACTTGGAGCTTGAACTATGATAGCAATAGGTGAATAAAAACTCTTCATACATCTAGGTCCTTGTGTTGCATTGCAAGTTCAGCTTGCATTTTTTACAAGGTTTCTTGAGTATCAGAACTCACTTGCACAACAAAAATTAGGATTTGGTGCTTCAATTCCAATTTCTAGTTGTAGGTCAACTAGGGTAAATGATTTAGAATTCATATTTACTGCAAATGGTATTTATATTTGTCGTTGTGCCTTGAATTATAATACATTGTACTTAAAATTGTGAAAAAAAAGAGAAAAAAGGGAATTTGTGGCGGTAACGGAGGGTATGGACCTTTATAAATAAGGATTAGAGTTTTATGATGTACTCTTTTCTTCTCAATAGTGAAAACTCTTTGGTGACGGTCTCCTTTGTCCGTGGATGTTTTCCTCTTATTCACATTGATCAAGAAAGTTTTATCACATTAAAAACCTGTGTAAATATTTCTTTCTTGTTTTAATTCATTGTTTTGATTCTCAGCCTATCTTTGGCCCTATATTCCTAACAATATTTTATCTTTTCAATTCTCATATTTTATTTAAACATCCACTATAACCTATTTATAAAATAATCCATCATTATGGTTTAGTTCATTATGCATCGCATCAAGTGCATCTTTTTAGATTTTTGTGATTCATATGATTTCTACATCTTTTTATGAAGCTCGAGTCCCATTTGATTGTGAAGTTCCAATCTTTATTAAGCATGCACCTTTATGAGCTTAACTCTGTCATTCTATACATCTAGGGTGTTTTGATGTTGCTTTGACCTTCTATTTCAGGAACTACAGAAAATAAAACTTCACATCCCTGCAAAGACTGAATCATAGTCCTGCACGAGAAAATCGTGTGACGACAGAAGATGCCAAAAATGAAAAGGAATATGTCAGCTCATGATTGCCATTACAACATATGAAATCAGAAGGGACAATCTAAGTTTGGACAGAAAAGGACACATGTCGAAATAAGGCAAGAAGATGAAAGAAGTCAGAAAAGGACAAAAATGATATGTGTCAAGAAAGGAAAGGGGACAAAAGAAGAAAGAAAAAAAGGAAGGAAATACATCATTTATGCCTTTATTTCAGGAACTTCAGGAGAAGGAGTTGTTACACCCGCGTTTGAATGAACATCACAACCCTACATATCGCACCAGAAAAGGACAAAATCACTAAAAATATAGCGAATCATGATAATCATTATTGGCAAGGCTGAATCAAAAGAAATCAAGGAAATCTTTCTAACAGGATAGAGGAGACAAATATCAAGAAAGGAAAAGAGAATAAAATGAAAAGAGATGAGATATTTAATGGAAACCTCAAGGAGAGAGAGGAGGTTCCAATTTGGGAGGCTCCCATTCACAAGGCCCCCATTTGGGGAGGAGGTCATTTCTGGAGTAGCACCATTGGAGCCGGTTGGAGGAACGCAGAGACGACACCGCCATTGATGAACAACAGTGCGGAGACGAAGCCCATGAGAATTTCTGAAACTTATCTTTGTATTGTGATGATAATGCTTTGTAACTAAATAGGAAAATCTACAGTTAGCAGTAGAAGATGATGTAATTGGATTTCTATCTTGGTTCCTGAACTTGTTTGAACTATTTATGATTTTTGTATTCTACGAACTCAACTTTTAGTTTCGTTACTGAATTGATGCATGCATTTTACAACATATTTTAGGGTCTGCATTAGGTATAATTTTGAGTCATTTTGGCATCGCATGCATCTATTTTAGTCTTTATTCGTTCATATTCTTTCGAGTCGTGATTCTACTCTTGTTGGTGATTATTTTGCAGGAAATCAGCTAAAAAGG
>LTAE01000079.1:96614-111711 GCA_001647135.1 Pontederia paniculata | reverse complement strand
TAGGTCTTACCATTACATATCTTAATTTGAATACTTGTTTAAGATTCAGATTCTGTGGTCTATTAATAAGTCTTGATTAAGCAATCAATACTTTAGATTTGCAGAATAATATTGCATCTTAATTAAGGAATTATATGAGGTGGATTCGTGTGAACATCCTTATTAATTCTGAGATTAAGATAGGTGATTGCACTTGTTGAGGGATCACAACGTTAGCATATCTAATCCATCATTAGGAATAATTCGTGTTTAACTAAATCCAATCAACTTAGTGGTGAACAAACCCCTGCCTTCTCTATATCCTGAATTCCCTTAGTCAATTGTCATATCTATTCTTTTTCAAATTGTTCTCTTTAAGTTTCTGTTCTGAAAATTTAAACAACATTTATTAACTGATTCTCCCAATTCACCTTAGAATTAATTAAGATAAACCAACAATCCTCGTGGGTTCAACATCCTTCTCATCTTCTATATTACTTGTGCGCGATCAGTATACTTGTTGGCTTTCTTTTGCACTGCTGGATTTTACGCATTATGAATCAATTATAGTGAAGAGTTTAGGCTTTCTTGAGATTGGATGTGATTGATCCTCGATTTGATCTTCATTCTTCATACTCATGTTCTTCATCGGAGGATACATCCTTTACCGGAGGTGTTTGTGAAGGTAGGAGGTTGTGATATTTTTATATCTGGTGAATTGTGTTTGAGTTACAGTTACAGTCATCAACGGTTTCACACCCTTGCAACCGCAAGGAACCTTTCTTACTATCCTTAGTGTTTAGGGCATTGGAGGACTGATCATCCCATTCGCCTACACACAGTTATATGGTGCGCTCCATCACTGGGACTGCAGCCCTGTGATGCATGAATTGTATGACGAAAGACCCTATGTTCGGTAACAACCATTCGGCTATCCTAGATAGGTTTCGAAATTTCTTCACAATTCTTGCCGCATGATTGGAGGGGGAAAGTGATTTAGATCTCTTGAAAACGAATCCATGATTCCTCTCTTCACCGAAACCAAATTTAGTATGTTAAATCTTATGTGTTAATATTGATCCAATCAGCCATCTCCGAGATCTGCTAGCTCTAGAGTTTCCTTCACACCTCTATTGTTATCTTATCTGCGTAGTCGTAATCTACAGTTATCTTATCTTATTCCTGCAATTATATTAAAAACCCCTAAAAATTTGACAATCTACATTTTCGTTCTGTAGTTTAGATCTACATTGATATTGCTATTTTTTACTTGCATTTATATCGAATGTTATTTCCTAAATATTGATTTCGCCTCCTTGTGGATTTGATACCCTACATACTGCACATGATGTTTTGTATACTTGTAGAATATGTTGTATTATCTAGGACTTTTTAAAATTTGATCCCGTCCATTGAGATTCACAATCTTGCATTTACATTGTCACAACCTTACTCTTAAGTTGTGTTGACCTGCTTCTGAATATTACACTAAACACGACACACATCAAGTTTTTGGCGCCATTGTCGGGTAGGCAATAACCAATTTTTAGAAAATTTCATTCGAATTGTGAATATTACCATTTCCATTGTTTATATCATCACTAGTTTAGTCTAACATGTGAAATTTCTCTATAGTTTCATTTTTTTATTCTCTCATTTCTTTTTGTTGTGCTACTAATCCTAATGCAGTGCATAATAAGATATGTATATTCTGAAGAAGTTGTTATTATTCTAAACAAGAAAGAAAATTCAAGAAGAGAAGTACACAACACATTGCTGATTTCTGAATTGGTGTCGAAGTTTTCTCAATTATCTATTTCTGAAGTATGACATGTAGTAAATCTGAATTTTGAACCATATACATTGGTTGATCTATAGTTAGAAATTGGAATTGAAGCACCTGATTCTCATATTTCTGTTGTGAAAAGTTCAAGCTCCAAGTGTTCCAACTATGGCAAATGCAAATTATCAATTGCAACATGCACTTGTGACTATTATACAAAAAAAAATTAGTTTGGAGGAACAACCATTGAAGATTCAACTCAAAATCTAGATAATTTCATATAAATTTGTGATACTCTTCAATTCAGTAATATTATACAAGATATTGTATATATGAGAATATTTTCTTTCTCTCTAAAAGGTAAAGCCAAGACATGGTGGAGATCACTTAAATTTGAGGATGCCAACACTTGGGAAGCTCTTATGCAGAATTTTTTAGTTGCATTTTTTCACATATCTTACATTAAAGATGAAATTTATAATTTCTGTCAAATGGATATGGAGAATCTGAAAGATGCATGGGAAAGATTTCAAGAATTTGTTAGATTTTGTCCTCGTCATGGTTTTGAGAGGTGGCAATTGCTAGATTATTTTTATTTAGGGATTAATTATCAAGCAGTAATACCTCACGATAATGTTGTTGGAGGACTTTTTATTGATACTAACATTGATGAAGCTTATAGGCTGATTGAAACCTTAGCCAAAGATTATTATTATCCAGTTGCACCCGAACCTCCCAAGCCTACACTTGAAGACCATATTGAGATAATGATAAGGAAGTTAACAGAGGACATGCAGACAAATCAAGTGGAGATTGGATTAGCTTGCTATTCATAGCAAATTATTAGAAAATCATATTGTTCTCCAAGCTAATTCAGAATTTTAAGTTTTTTTTACCAAGACAACACGAACCTAGTGCTAAAGAGGAAACCCATGTAGTAATATTGAAGGGTGAAAGAAAAATTGCTGAGGGAATACAATCTGCTAAAAATCTTTATGTCCATCATGTTCCCTCACAGGTTGAAGAAGAGGTTCTTGCTGAGAAAATTTCAAAAGGGATTTCTGAAATTTCAGAACATAATCACATTCAAGCAACTCAAGAAGCACAACCATCAATATCTCAGAAAACATCATCACAGCATGAGGATGTTACTTCTTTCAGTCCCTCAACATGGACTAGTATTATCTTTTCCTCAAAATATGCTGAATTTTCAGTCCGAACAAAAATTCTCTGAATATCCATTATATGAGAATATACATGAAGATCATAATCCAACTTAGAAAGTTATCCAAGATATTTCAGTTGCAAATCGATCCCAAGACTTATTACAAACTTGTTCTACTTTTGAAGAATCAAATGATCCTAAAACTTAAGAGTATCAAAAAATTTTTGATACATGTACAGAACAGATGCAATATTGTGATCTTAGTTATCCAGAGCAATAATTTGTTAAGTTGGTGGAAGATGAATCTAAGAAATTTGACATCATGGACCAAGAGAATGAAGAAGTTTCAGAAGCCACACACATGAAGGTTCAAAGAAAAAATGATTACTGAAACAAGATGGAGATCCAGGAGATCCTGAAGAAAAAGATCAATGTGAGAATTTTCTGAATCAAAAGTCAACTAATGAGTCACACCCAATTGAGAAAGAGATAACAACTAAATAGAACCACAAATCTACTATTGAGAAGTTAGGGTGTATCAATTTGAATATTAAAGAAGTTGTCCAAGAGAGTTCAATTGTAAATCAAGTTGAAGACCCATAACAATCAGTCTCCATCTTTGAAGAGAACAATGATCCTAAAGTTCAAGCTCATCAAAAATTGCTAGATAAGTGCGCAGAAAAAGTTGAAGACTGCGATTCTGATTATCAGTCACACCCCTCTACATGTAGTATCACAGCCATGGAAATCCTGTTTGGGCAGAAACTTTAGTTGATTTTTCTAAAAGTCCAAAAGCACCTTCAATAAAGGTGAAACTTTTTTCCATTACCCGCATGCATTACAGAAAAATGGTAGAGTACTCAATGAATATTCTCAAAGAGGAGATTGTTGCGAGAGATCAAATTATGTTGTTCAATCCAATATTCAAGCCTTTCCTAAGAAAACTGAGACCTCGATGGCATGGTCCACCAAAGGTCCATAAAGTATGTGATCCTGGAATAGTGAAGTTTCTTAATGAAAAAGGAAAAATATTCAAGGTCTGTTGGATGATGCTGACAATCTATCAACTGAGTACAAAACTAGCAAAAGAAAAGTTCTTAACTTGCTGTCATCATCATACTTAAGCTGAATTTCAACAACACCATATCTAGCCAAGGACTTTAAAAAGTGACGCTTACTAGGAGGCAGCCCAGACTAACCCTTAATAAATATGTCTTTGTTTAGTTTTTGTTTTCAGATAATCTCACATGCACAACTGTGACTTCGAAGATGCAAAGGTGTGACTTAACCAAAGAATACCTCAAAATTGCACGAGAGATTCTACTTTTTCCCACAACCCAAATCATGTACCCCACATATGAGACCGTGACAACTAGACAGAGGACATAAACTCTAGCCAAGGCTAAAGCTCTAAGTCTAGAGAAGCACCATGCTCCTCCGACGAATCCTGAGTTAGTGAAAACAACTGAACTAAAGCTTGAAGATGATGAAAGCTTCGAGAATGTGTCCTCTTCATGAGCATCTCTCTTGGCTTAGTTCAACACTGAGGACATTGTTTAGATTAAGCTCGGAGAGGTCATGGTATCATCACACACTCCACTTTAAATTTTATTCCCATACCATGTAATTTTGTTTTTTTTTGTTGAATACATGTCATCTGCTCTTGGTCTAATTTTTTTATTGGTGTTGTTGTTTTTGCTAATCTATCATCACATCTTGAAACAATTGTTGTCACACCCTATCACCTATCTAGAGAATATTTTTTTACATGCACTTGCGTACACCATGGACTGCCTTGTTTATTCTCAACTTCTGAATTAAAGCAGTATTAGGACCAAGTCATGTGTTATTAGGCTCTATTGTATCAGTGCATCTTGATGACTACTTGATTTGATTACTGTACTTTTGAATCAAAGCTTTATGTGCTGAACATGTCTGCTTATCACACCTCTACTTTTTAGGCTCGAGAATTTGATTACCCTGCCAAGTAACTGACCCCCACAAAAAAAGCATAAGTTCAAGTCTTCCTTGCCCCCTTGCCATGACATGTTTTTCCTTTTCCTGAATAATTACCCCTTTGTCCTTCCACTTGGAAGTGTTAAGAGTATGTCTTTTAGCACCCCAGACACCTACCCGAGTATTCTCGGAAGAAAGAGATGGATAATGCCACGGGGAACTTAATTCTCACCTCCAAATAACTACTCCTCTGATATATCACTTGGAAGAGTTAAGAGTATGATGTTTCACAGCACTCTTAGCATCCTCACCGAATATTCTCGGAAAAAAAAGTGAGGATATGCTAAGGTAAAACTCTCTTTTTGTTTTCACACCCCTATAATAAAAAAAAGAGAAGGGGAAAGGGCAAGGACAAGGAAAGGAAAAAAGTATTGAAAAAAAGTACGCTCTGAAACAAACAAACAAAAAGGGAGGACATCTTGGCCATGTTAAAAAAAGTAATTCTTTTGCCTAACGGGTGGGTTTGACATGCAGACTATGAGGTTGTGACTCTATGTCACATTTAGCTAAAGTTTCAGTGGTTCTTAAGTGTAGTTTTGTTCAATCTAGTTTGAGTCAATTGCAATGTACTCTTGAAAAAAAAATTGATTTTCAAAATATGACTTATTCCTTATGTTGTGGTCTTCGCATTTGAAAATGTCATTACCTTAATCTTAATTCATTTGCTTGAGTACAATCAAAGGTTCAAGTCCGGAGATATTTGATGCATCTTATCAAGTGCATATTTTTAGGTCCCTTTTAAGTCATGATTCATATCGTTTCTACGTCTTTTTATCAAGCATGCACTTTTATGAGCTTAACATTGTCATTCTATACATTTAGGATATTTTGATGGTGCTTTGACCTTCTATTTCAGGAACTACTAAAAACAAAATTTCACGCCCCTGCCAGATACTGGATCACAATCCTGCATGAGGAAATCGCTTGACGACAGAAGATCCCAAATATGGAAGGGAATATGTCAGCTCATGATTGCCAGTACATAACAGACAAATCCAAATGGACAGTCTAAGTTTGGACAGAAAAAGAGACATGTCGAAATAAGACGAGAATATGAAAGGAGCCAGAAAAGGACAAAAGGGACATGTGTCAAGAAAGGAAAGCGGCCAAAATAAGAAAGAAAAGGAAGGAAGACATCATTTATGGCTTTATTTCAGGAACTTCAAGAGAAGGAGTTGTCACCCTCGTTCGAATGAACATCACAACCCTACATGTCGCATAACAAGAAAATGACAAAATCACTGAAAAGCTAGAGAATCATGAGAGCTCATTATTTACAATGATAAATCAGAAGAAATCAAGAGAATATTTCTGACAGGACATAGGGGATAAATGTTAAGAAAGGAAAGGAGAATAGAATGGAAAGAGATGAGATATTTAAAGGAAAACCTCAAGGAGAGAGAATATGTTCCAATTTGGGAGGCTCCCATTCGCAAGACCCTCATTTGGGGAGGAGGTAATTTCTGGAGTAGCACTATTGGAGCCAGTTGGAGGAACGTAGAGACGACACCACCATTGATGAACATCAACGCAAAGACGAAGCCCATGAAAATTTTTGAAACTTATCTTTGTATTTTGATGATGATGCTTTGTAACTAAATAGGATAATCTAGACTTAGCAGTAGGAGATGATGGATTTGAATTTCTATCTTAGTTTCTGAACTTGCTTGAACTATTTCTGATTTTCGTATTTTATGAACTGAACTTTCGGTTTCATTGGATTGATTGTAGTGAATAGTTTAGGCATTCTTGAGATTGGATGTAATTGACCATTGATTTGATCTTCATTCTTGATACTCATGTTCTTCATCAGACGATACATCCTTGACTGGAGGCATTCATGAAAGCAAGAGGTTGCAGTATTTCTATATTTGATAAATTGTGTTTGAGTTACAGTCATCAGCGATTTCACACCCTTGCAACAACAAGAAACCTTTCTTACTATTCTTAGTATTTAGGGCGTTGGAGGACTGACTATCCCATTTGCCTACACACAGTTGTATGACGCGCTTCATCACTAAGACTCCATCCCTGTGATACATGAACTATATGCCGAAAGACCCTCAGTTCGATAGCAACCATTCGGCCATCCTACATAGTTTTGAGACTTCTTCACAATCCTGGCCGCGTGACTATAGGGGGAAAGTGATTTAGATCTCTTGAAAAGGAATTCATGATTCTCTCTTCACCAAAACCAGATTTAGTATATTAAACCTTATGTGTTAATGTTGATCAAATTCGTCATCTCCAAAATTTGCTAGCTCTAGAGTTCCTTCACACCTCTGTTGTTATCTTATTTACGTAGTCGTGATCTGTAGTTATCTTATCTTATCCCTGCAACTATATTAAAAACCCCTAAAAGTTAGACAATCTACATTTTTGTTCTGTAGTCTAGATCTACATTGATATTGTTATTTCTTGCTTGTATTTAAATCGGATGTTATTTTCTAAACATTGCTTTCGCCTCCCTGTGGATTCGATACCCCTACGTACTGCACATGATGATTTTTATACTTGCAGAATATGTTGTGTTATCTAGGACTTTTTAAAACCTGATCCGTCTATTGAGATTCACAGTCTTGTATTTACATTGTCACAACCTTACTCTTAAGTTGTGTTGACCCGCTTCTGAATATCACACTAGACACTACACACATCAGTTCATTTAAGTGTAATTATAATTAATCTAAGCAAAGGCAAATCCCACCAAAAGTTTTTTCGACCATGCTGTGTTTGTGGATGGCTGACTGCTACCCTCCTCTCTCATATGAAACACTTATGAGGGAAAATTGTCTCAATTTTGTAGGATACATGTGGTCGCCATTTTTGTTTCATTTGCATTTAATGTGTGCGAAATACATATCCAAAAATCCTAGCATCTTAAAATATAGTATGTTAAGTTATTTATTATGAGTCTTGCTATTGCACAAAATAATGTATGAAAAAATGTATTATTATGTTTTATTTTATATAGAACGATTGTTTCTTGCATAACAAGATTCACACAAATATAGCATCATTTTGCTTTGTGTCACCAAACAAGAACTTTTACCCTCTCAAAGTCTTGAGAGATAAAATTCTAACTAAACACTTATGATTATGATAAAAAAGAGTGATAAGCAATTGTAATTTACAACAAATAGTCACTAATTCCTTGTGTTAAAAAACTTTATTCCAAAAAAGGTAAAGGTAGCTAAAAAACTCTCACGAGAGAAGGATAATTTTTTTTCTATATTTACATACACAACTATTTTTTATGATTAACTTATTGTTTTATCTATAAGCATTTAGTGAATAATTTCTCAGCCATTTATCGTAAAAAAACTTAATAAATAAAAGATTGTTCATTGAATGAAATCTAATATTTTTATGTCTTTACTAGTAAATGTTACACAATATTAGGCTTCATACATGAAACTCATTTTTTTAAGAAAAGACTACTAGCTTACTATATTAATGAAAGAAGAAGTGTTCTTGATAAAAATTATGAAAGTGTACGAAATCTTACGTAGTAATAAAAATTCGTACCTACATGGAGAGAGTTCAAGTATTAAATATATAACAAGATTGCTATTATCTAAACTTGGACTAAATTTGATAAAAATAATTGTAAACAAAAAAGATAAAGGAAGTTGAAATTCGCGAACACATAGAACTTCTAACTCTTAGGTTTGTTTGAATGCATGGAAATATGTCTTAGAGTTGAATATATTTATGAATAGTCGATTGAATTTTTTTTTTTGCAATGAGCTTGTTATTCTATCCTTTATTATTTATCTTAATTGTCATGAATTTCTATTTCAAATAATATAATTTTAATTAAACATGACATACATACATTTTAATGTCCTACTTTATCGATTTAACTACATAAATATTAGAAAAAACGAAAGAATCACATAAATGAAGACTATTTTTAGGGCATGCATTTATATACAAGATACTAGTCAACAATATGATTTTCGCCAATTGTGTTAACATAGATTTATCCAAATGGGTAGCCAATCATAATTACATGTGAGAAACAAACCTCGTCAAGTGAAAAACTCGAAATCACATGAACATTTCAGAACCAAATCAATTGAAAATCTCTAGCTTCATTTAACCCTAGGACTTGAATGATCTAGTCACTATTTATTAAACGTAAGATCATAAATTTAATCATGAAAACAAAAATGGCCAGTATCAAAAGTCAAAGAGTGAATAGATGTTCAAAAGTTACAAAATAATTCCAAATCTACAAGAGTTGATGCGATGTCTCGATTTATTCCCTTTTAGTTATGTGTTGTTCCGCGTGTCGTCACTCGATGTTTCTTCCTCTTTTTATATCTCCTCCCCCTAGGGCTTTCCCCCTTATGAATGACTAAAATAATTCTAAAAAATTTCAAATTACAACAATACAAATTCGTCAATACAGGTATAATATGGTCATATCGATTAACTTTATTGATGGAGTCTTCGTCAATGATACAGTCAGGTCGAAATCATATCGGGCTATACAATACAATCATATTAGCAAGTACTATTCAACCAAAATCTTCTAAGGATGACTTCGCTGAAGTTGTTCTCGGTCGATCCTGTCGTATTCCCTCATGCGGGCAAGTCATATTGGAGCTCGTATCCTTGCATTTTTATCATTTTTGGCGATCTTCGAGTCATTTCAAAACAAACACAAATGTGCATAGATCTCTAAACAATAATCAAGATAAACATATAATTGCTCTTAACTTGATTTAAAATGATATATAAATGTGTTTTCCATGAATTTATGAGTCTTGAAATTAAAAAAAAAGGAAGAAACTCATGAGGTAGGAGATCTCCCGTCATACATTCATAAAATTCACCCTTGTGAGATTCACGATACAAATTGCAACTTGATTTGCTTTATAACGAGCAATCAGAAATTGTGTGTTTGATTTTTTAGAGACAATTAGTTTGCTTATGAAGGGACTTGTATTAAAAAGATTGAATCACATTTCACTACTTAGTTGTTTGTACTTTAAGCATTATGCTAAAAAAATGTTTGGCACTTGCAAATAAGGGTAATTTGTTTTGATGTAAATGATTATAATTAGAAATTATATGGTGAATTATATTTGTAGGAGTTACTTTTACTTGATTTGGATGAATATAAATGAAATTCTCGAAAATAAGTTGGTTGATGAAGTTAAAAATTTGATTTAAGTGTTTAGTTTGAAAATAAATATTATCATGTATTAATAATAAATAATTATTTAATTATATGGATATTTTGTAATAACGTATATTATTTTATTTGTTAAAATATTTTAGTTTATTTAAATATGATTTTTTATGATAATATTACTTATCTATCAATATATTTTTTATAATATGTTTTATTTATATAATAATATTAATTTAGATTGATTTTAGTTTAGAATAAATGGAATTGGAACGTGAATCCTTATGTTTGAGTGTTATTATGAGGTATAATTTAATACTTATTAAAATAAAGATTATAAATTTCTTAGCAGAGAGTTAATTAATTTAGTGAAAATTTGATTTTTATCGATTTGAATTCTTCTATTTTCATTTTGTTTTTATTTCTATTATGTTTTCTCAATCGATTTGTTTTTTGAAATGCAAGTGAAATTCACAAAAAAAAAAATTACTAAACAAAAAATATTTAAATTTTAGATGTAAGTGATATTGTAATTTCTAGGTTCATCTATTTTTAATTAATATTTCATTGGTAAACGGTTTCCTTTTTTTACTCATTAAAATTAAATTTGAGATGCAATATTATTTTAAAAGAAACATAAATTATTTTAAATTTATTAGTATTTTTATATGTTTATACATAGTTTGATATTTATTATGATTTATTTATTATAAATATTTAATAAGTTTTTTAAAATTATAAAATTTAATATATTTCTAACTTAATGTTTTCAACACTTAGAATTTTTATTTATATTTCTTAAAAATGGAATTAAGTTTTTGTAGTTATAGTGGGAGTTGGAAATTTAAGATGTGATGTCATATCTAAATAAGATAATTATTAATGAGAATATATTTTTTATAATTATCGATTATTTAATAATTTATTTATCCAATATTTTTAAATATAATACTTATGCATCGATTTTATTTTCATAATTGTATATATTTAATAAATTCTTAGATATATATTTTATTTTTATTTCATTTTTTAATTGCAATAGCTTTTCATTATTTGGCCCATTAATACTCAATCTATTTTAACATCAACAAGTAATTATTGATTTTTTTCTTCAACACACAATATTCATTTACTTCGAGCCAGTAATATCTTAATTTAATCATAAAGGAAATTATATTCTTTCCAACAAAAATATGATATAATATCTTATATATAAAAGGAGAGATCACAATCACAAGAAGATGTCAAATGACACATGAAATTTTGTCAAAAATTTATACAAATGTTTCATTTTCTTCCAAACAACTTATATTGATGTGTAGTATCAAGTGCATGTGATTTTGATCTTTGAAGTCTCTTTTTTGTGAGCCCACCTTTGTCATTTTCAACTTCTATTAATTTATGTATTTAAATCTAAATGATTTTGTTTTATGCTTTTATTTCATAATTATGGAGAAGGACGAAGTTTTCAAATACTCACATTCTTGGGCTTCAATTATCTTAAATATATATATTAAAATTTCATAAAAAATAATTTGTTCAAAATATGTCATAGCATTTGGACAAAATATTGATAATTTTAATATTTGGAATTTAAAACTAACTATCAACATTTTTATGTTAATACTACAAATAATGACAATCTATATTTAGGGTTTAATGTGCGTGTTGTCGTAGTTGTGGCAGCACCCTTCGGACTTGTAACAACAGACGTCCGATCGGGCGCTCCACATCTCAGCCACTCTTTCTTTTTCTTTTAAATTTAATAATAACTTTTTAATCCAAAGTTCCACTGGCCACTCGCAATGCATGGTTGACATATCTTCTCTCCTCTTGTCGGATTCCGTCGGTAGAACCCAAGGCATCACTTCTAGATCTCCCGATGACGCCCAGATCAAGAAACGCCAATGACCCTTACACTTGCTTCCAACCCCATGAGTCAAGATCTCCAAGCGACTCCTCCAGATCTCCCTACAACATATTCTCATCTCCTCTCCTCAATGAGACGCCCCATCTGCATCGACATTTCCATTGATGGATCCTCGTCTCCTCTCCTCCATGTGGTATCCCATTCCGCCGACAGAAGATTATTCCTCTTTTCCAGGTCCCCTGTGTGTCATCTGCCCAAGTCAACAAGAAGAAAATACTCATGAATACAATATTGGGTACATCCGCAAGGAGCATCACAATGCAGATAATAAAAACAAGTATGAACAACATTTGCTCATGCCAACATGAACAGAAGCATGACAATACAATTATTATTTCGACGTACAACATTACACATGAACAACAAAAGTAGTTTTCTTATTTTTTCAAGTTCTTCAAAATATACTTGATAAATACATATTTCTTGTCTCTATTCCTTCTTTCCTTGACACCAAATTTATGCTTCTTTCAATATTCTTCACTCCAAAATCCAATAGCTAATTCGGCAACACATTTTTGTACCACCTGAAATATTTAATAAAAAAATAAGAATATAAGAATATTGTGAGTCCTTCATATGAACTAAATATTTGGTTTCTGGAAACATAGTTCCCTTGTAAATCACATAAAACAAACTGCATTATGTTAAATTCTAAGTATGTTTCTAATAAAACACATCATTCATGCATAAGAATATCAATCATAGGAGAATAACTAGCAATCATGATCCATAGATTATAAATATTAACAATCAAACTACATTCTCATCCCTAGTTCATGAACCTAAGGAATATTAGAGAGGGACAGTTGAGACAACGAGTATGCACTGCATACTAGATGGATAGGATTTAGGAAGAAACTAATAAGTGAATACTTAAAACTAGCCAAAGAGAATAAGAACAATAAGAGATGTGAAAAATTACCGTGGTTTTTCGAAGTCGCTAGAGCTGTCGTTTTCCATTACCAGATCAACGTCGCCAACAAAATTAGGCGCTGCCAAGAAGAGAGAAGATGACGCACATCGATCAACGATATATTGATTTGTGATAGGAACATGAGTCATAGTCTAGTGCAGCTAAAAGATCTAGATGGGATCGGCTAAGAGGTCTATGGCAGGAGTTGAGGTCATCGGTCTAGAGATTTTCCAGTTCCAGTTGCTGCCAAAAGATCTCGACGAGGTCTTGGTGCCATCAGGAGTGAGGTATCGTCTCTTTCGACTACCGTTTAGAGGCGGGTGGTTTGCAGGGAGTTAAAAAAAAATATTAAATCTAAAAGCAAGTAAATCATAAAAGAAAAAGCAAAATAAGGAAACATAAAGAGAGTGGCTAAGATGTGGAGCGCCCCATCGGACGTCTGTTGTTATAAGTCTTGAGGGTGCTGCCTCAACTACGACATTAAACCCCTATATTTATATCGATATCTAATATATAAAAAGAGAGATGGAAGTCATGAGAAGATGCCAAATAACACATTATGATAAAGGGTCAAATATTTAGACATAAAAGTATAAATTATATAATTATGTAAGAATAAATTAATGATAATTTTAACTCGAATACTATATAGTACTACAAAATGTAATTATATGGATAGTTTCTATATGTATAAACTTATTATTTTGCATCAAATCATCATCTATATTAGACATTTATGAGCACGCATTTTATTTTTCTAAAAAAACAATACATAATTTTATATCTTAATTTTATTTGTATTCATTTAGAATAAATAATAATTGTTATCTGATAAGTCATAATTTCAAAAAATAATGTTAAATTATTTTTTTCTTAAATTTATTTTAAATTAAGCATTATATCCTTGGCTTTTAGTTCTTAATTGTTAATGAACTCTTTATTTTGAATTATAATTCTAGTATATTTTAATTTACTCTAGTTAGGACTCTTTAAAAGTAATAATTATTTTCTTAATTATTTATTTTTCCATGGAAAATATTGTCAAAATATTAATAGTTTAAAATATTAATAAATTATTGATCTAGGACTTATTAAAACAATTATTTGTTTATGATTAAAACTTTGAATTTTCTTAATTTACTTAAGTTAGGATTCTTAAAAGTTACAATTAATTTCTTACTTTTTTAATTTTTTTATGGAGAAAGTATTCTGAAAATATTGATAAATAAAATTTTAATATTTTTAGTAATTTATTTGACACTCCATTTAAACAATTATTAGTTTTTTCAAACAATTGTTTTTACAATTAGAATTTTGAATTTTCTTAATTTACTTTAGTTAGGACCCTTAAAAATATTAATTAATTTATTATTTTTTAATATTTTTTATGGACCAACTATTGTGAAAATATTAGAAAAAACAAAATTTAATTTTTTATATATTTACTTGACTCTTTTTATATGATTATTAGTTTATTATTTTTTTTAGGGGAACAATAATTCTTAAACAAATAAAACTTTTAATTTAGATTTAAAAATCTTATAGTTATTTTAAAATATGTAACACATTACAAATATAATACTTATTTAGATTGAACTTTTATTAGTAATTATTGTGCCATATTTTTATAAGTTATTTTATTTTTTATTTTAAAAAATTGTGATCGTGACATATGGCACAATACATTGTGGACGCGTCTTATGACATAAGATATTGCGGATGCGACATATATTATATGACTATTTTGCGTGTATATATATATATATATTTGAGTTAGTTGTTATGTGATATGAGACTGGAAAAAGACAAGACAAAATTTTATCTATATTTATAACTAATCTTTTTTATCAATAATCTTTGTAATAATTTTATTAATTCAAAATAAAATTTAATATATTTTACTTTTATTTTAAAAAGTTGTGAACGTGACATGTGACATAATATATGATGAACGTAACACGTGACATATGACGTTATAAACGCAACACGTGGTATAAGAATATTTTGCTTATATATATTATTGTTATTATTATTATTTGTTAATTAGTTACTTTTAAGATTTTATTAATATTTTGTCCAAATATATAGTTTTTGTCCAAATGCTTCTACCTCTCGATATATATACATATATATATATATATATATATATATATATATATATAGTATGA
>LTAE01000079.1:82073-93419 GCA_001647135.1 Pontederia paniculata | reverse complement strand
ATATATATATATATATATATATATATATTATCATACGTTACGACACAATATAAAATAATAATATTAAGAATAATAATAATAATAATAATAATAATAATAATAATTGTTACTATTAACTAGGCTCAATAGGTTATTTCCATAAACCTTCTTCGAATTATCACAAAATTTCGGATCCATCCCTAAATTATAAAATCGAGCAGAAATAGGTTTAAACTTTTCTCGATTGGACAATTTCATTTAACCATCCGGTATTAAATTTATGCACATTATTTTTATTTATTAAATTATTATTTTACTCTCCTAACTGAAAAAAAAATCACTTTATTTCTCCTCTCTTTCTCCCTCTATCCTCTCTCTTGCTCTCTCCCCTCTTGACCTCTCTCCACTCACTCTGAGTGGAGAGAGGTCAAGAGGGGGGAGAGAGAGGAAAGATAGATTGGAGGAGAGAAAAAGGAAAGATATTTTGTAGTTAACGTCAAAAACTTGAATCCTAGATTGATGCAAACGCCATTAGAACAAATCTGATGAGAACATGCATGAAGAGGAATGATTCGGGAGAAAAGCTCAAAAAACTCTTTTACTACTTTGTCTCTAGTAATCTAAAAGTTCTACTATAACAACCTCTTTTATACTACTCATGTATCATACTACAAAAATATCTTTTTCTACATGTACAAGGATTAGACACTTTTGGAAGGTTCCAAAGTTTGTTATGTTTTAAAGCAATGTAACAGTGTTACAGATAAGTATCAGATGTATCAGTGTGCCAGTCGACATTGCATAACTTGGAGCTGGTATCATCCTTGGTCTTCAACACTCCCCCTCAAGTTGGTGGCCTGATATAAATCAATCAGTCCCAACTTGGATTCCAGATATTCACGTTGTTGCTTCCTTAAGGCCTTTTTTAGCGTATCAGCTACTTGCTCTTTAGTTGAGATGTGTATAAGCTTGATCAGTTTCTGTAATTCTTGTTCCCTGACAAAAAAACAATCAACATCCACATGTTTTGTTCTCTCGTGAAAGATAGGATTTTATGCAATTTGAATTTCAGTCTTACTGTCACTATATACTGAAATAGATTTATGCACATTCATCCTTAATTCTGCAAATAAACAATTGAGTCAAATCACTTCTCCAACTGCAAGTGAAATGCTTCTATATTTAGCTTCTGCTGAGGATCTTGAAACCATGTTATGTTTTTTAGACTTCCAGGAAATAAATGAATTCCCTATTTTTATACAATAGGCCAAAATTGATCTCCTTGTGAACAAACATAATGCCCAATCTGCATCACAATAGGCTGTTATAGAAGTATTTTCTCCTTTAGGAAAAAATAGACCACTTCCTGGTGCCTTTTTTAGATAACCTATAATTCTCAAGGTTGAATCATAATGTGACTACTTTGGTTGATGCATAATTTGGCTATGTTTTGACCCTTTCCTTTGTTGAATTTGAAGTTAGAAGAAAATCCTATGAGTTTGTAACATTGACTTTTTTGTGTCCTGATTTATGATAATAATCACCAATGTTATTTGCATCTCTCTTCAGTCTAGTGTTCATTGGTTTTGCAGTGAGGAAGGCCACTTGATCTATTGGTCCTTTAGAAACTGCATTTCTTTGTTCCACTTCAATCAACATGGAATATGTCTGATTTAAAGAAGGTATAGGATTCATCACTAAGATATGTGATCTAGAGTTGTTGTAAGTTTCATTCAGTCCCATCAAGAATTTATACATCTTTTGTTGAGCAAGAGATTCATAGTACTCTTTCAAAACATCCAAAACTGGAAGAGCAAGAAGCATACCCTCAATTTCCTACCACATAAACGTCAATTTAGTGTAATATTCTGCTATGCTCATAGACTCTTGAGTTAGTGAATAAACTTGACTGAGCAGAGAATAAACCTTACTCCCATTAACTTTTTCATATCGTTCCTTAAGTTCTTTACAGACTTTATCTGCATTATGTGACTATGATGCATTGATAATCAATTTTTTTGACACAATACTAGCAATCCAAGAAATAACTAGCGCATTGCAGCGCTTCCATTGAAAATTCATAGATGCATATACCTTATTTATTGGAAAGGATTCATCGACAAAAACATGTTTATTCTTAGCTAGCAAAGAATTATAGATAGCATTATTCAATTGAGCATAATTGCTAGCATCTACGAGAATATGAGGTATTAAAATTGCTCCTGGAGAATATGATGCATTCAAATGTAAAGGACTCAAAGGATCTATAACCACAGAGGTTGTAACTCTAGAATTTGATTCAAAAGACATTATAGAATCAAATAATAAGATCAAAGAACCCCAGAAACTAGGAAAAACATATCACAAAACCAGAGATAACTCTTCAAGCATCAATTAGAAAGCAACGATCTGACCAATAGCCTTCGCCATCCTTGATCGGCACCTCTGGTACCATGTTAAAAACTTGAATCGAGATTGATGCAAATGCCATTAGAACAGATCTAATGAGAACATGCATGAAGAGGAATGAATTGGGGGAAAAGCTCAAAAAACCCTTTTATTACTTTTTCTCCATTAATCTAAAAGTTCTTCTACTATAACATCTTTTATACTACTCACGTATCATACTACAAAAATATATTCTCTACATGTACAAGGATTACACACTTCTGGATGTTTTAAAGCAATGTAACGGTGTTACAAATAAGTATAAGATGTATTAGTGTGCCAGTCGATATTGCATAACTTGGAGTTGGTATCATCCTTGGTCTTCAACAGTTAAGAGGATACAATGATAATTTAATAAATTAAAATAATATAAATAAATTTAATAACATATGATTGTATGAAATTATTCAATCAAGAAAAATTTAGACATACTTTTACCCAATTTTATAGTTTAAGGGTACATCCAAAATTTTGCGATAGTTTGAGGGAGGTTTATGAAAATAACATTTTTTAAAAGGGGTGCCTCACTAACGTTGTTAAGTTCGAGAGTTTAAGTAAATTCATTTTTTTCTCTTGTAAACTCGTATAGTGAACTCATAGAATTTATGTTCCAGATAAATTAAATTATAAAGTATTTAATATGCATCCACGATAAAAAATTAGGCACATATTTAAGATCCAAATATATAACAATTAATATTTTACATTAGTATCACATAAATGTAAAACAATTACTATTTTACTTCTAACTACTTAGTGACTAATAAATTTACAATTTATTAATTAAAAAAGATAAAAATGCACTAAAGTTTGTTACAATAATTTCAACGCATAATGTATTAATTTGTAACATAACTCGTAAGTGTTAATAATGTTAGTTGAAGAAAATATTTAATATTTAGAATATTTTATTATACAGAAACAAGAATCATGTGTATTCATATAGAATCATATAAACTCGTATAAACTCAATAAGAGTTTACATGATTTTTAAAATTAATTTTTAAGTAAAATATAAGGGGTCATTTGGTATGAGGTAATCCAGATAGATTATCGATTATTTAATTTGAAATCCTGAGGACCCACCAAATTATCACGTTTGACAGCAACATATTAAATGATTTTTACTTCTCTAATAATATAAAAGATCACATTAATGATAATCAAGATAACACATATGAGATGTGTCTTTCTAGATTACTAGTAGGATGACATGCATTTTGTCCAGACTATTCATTCAACCAAATTTTTAAAATATTTTATATTTTGTGAAAAACAATATTATTAAATATCTTTTGATTTCTTAAGATTATTTTCCTAATGATTGATAATGTAATGTTTATTTATTTTCACCCATCCGAACACTGGATTAGTCGAGTGCTAATAGCCCTGAACACCAGTGGGGTTCTACCTATAGACCAAAAAAAGTTTATTTATTTTGTTCAATTTTTTATTTTAACTAAATATGCTATAAGAATAGACTATTTTCATCATTAGTACTAGTCTTCTTGTTAAAATACTTTTTTCTCCGAAGATAGATTAGTTTGGGGCTAATCAGTCCTTTTGTTTATACAAAAAAAAAATAATAAAGTTCAACACTTTTTGAGGGTATTTTAGTAATTTTATGTTTAATAATTTATATTATTAGTACTTGCCAAACACTATAGTATAATGTGATGTCATTAGTAATATATAAAATGTTGATATATTTTATTGATGATCTAAATTATCAGTTAATAAAAATAGGAATGCGCCAAACGACCCCCAATACTTTAAATCATTTAAGAGTTTATGCCGACTTGACTCGTTTTACTTACCTGAACTCCTCGAGAGTTTAATAATCTTGTGCCTAACCTGATACATGCTCGATAGGTCCGACACGATTGGGCCCCATATGTTTCTTTAATATATAAAGAAATAAAATTTTGTTATTATACATATATTACATATTTGACTTTCGATAGTTAGGGTATCCACATACATTTTTATTTGGTTCAATTTTTCAACATATTAGGATTTAACATATATTTAACTTGTATAATAAATAAATTTCTTTCAAGACATATATTCTTATATAGTTTTTACTAATTATTAGTAGAATAATATCATACACATATTATTTAATTGTTTATTTATCAATTTACAATATGATTATCTTGAATACCATATGTTTTTAAATGTAAATTTTATTACAGTAAAAACAACTATATTTTTTAAAACTTATTAAAATTTAGAAAAAAATAGTGGCCCTCCCCGACCTGCCCCGACTCAACACGGTTAGCACGATCGAATCCAAGCTAAGCTATTCGAGTGTCATTTTTTACACGACATAAATGTTTTTGGACACGACATTAATGTCACTCACGAATTTCTAGCTTTAACAATAACAACAACAAGGACAACAACAACAACAACAACAACAACAACAACAACAACAACAACAACAACAACAACAACAACAACAACAACAACAACAACAACAACAACAACAACAACAATAATAATAATAATAATAATGAGATATTAAAGCTGCAAGAAAATACTTAACGTTCTAATAAAGGCTCCCTTATGAAGTCATATAATAAGTTCAAATAAAATAAATAGTTTTGAATCACATGAAAACATCATGTGATTAGTTTCTAACTTCAATTAAATAAATTAAAAAATAATTACAATATTTTTTAAATAGATTTCTTATAATATGAACGTTATGATATGTTAATTATTTATAAAGCATATACTATGTTCAAATAATAATCGACAATAGTAAATGAAAAATGTTAAGAGAAAGAATCCGTCATTACCGAATAAAAATGATATCTAATAGTAAAAAAATAATGAATGACTATTATGCATTTTATTAATAATTAAAATCTGGCTTGAAAATATATTAAAATAAAATATCTTTTAAATAATGATTTGTTAAATATAACATTTATAGCTATATTATAACCAAAGTAATTGGTATAATATGAGAATAAATCATGTTTCACATTACATCATCAAATATTTAGTAAAATAAATTATAAAAATTAAGGTATTTGAAAAAAAAAATTTGTAAAAAATACAAAAAACTGTTTTTTAATAATATTAAATATTTATTTTGTTTGATACCGCCTTGTGCATTGCATGATAACTACTCAACAAATAAACTTGAAGGAAAAATAAAATAAAACAAAAATAACTAATAAAATATTAATGAACAAGATTGTCGGAAGAGGATGATAAGCTCAAAGATTATTAGTTCGGATAAAGGATCATAATATCTTACTATACATATTTTTTTTAAAAAATATATATGCATTTATATCCAATAATTTGTTAAATATATCTTAATTAGTTGTTTAAATATCTTATTAAGTTGTCACTTTAAAAACTTTATATGCCTAAAAATAAAGTTCTATGAATGTAATGTAATATATTATGACTTCATTTTATATTTTATAAGAGAAAAATTTATATATGTATTATTTAAATATTTGTCCATTCAAATTAATACATATATTCAATCATTTTTATTTTTTAAATTATCCTTATATTTATTATTATACATTGTAATATAAAAGTATGGAAAACTTTAAATCAAGTTTATATAGTAAAATATCTAAATAAAAAAATATAAAAATGATAAAAAAATCATAATAATAGTAAAATAACAAATAATTAGGTCGGATCCATTTGGATCTAATTCCAAATTGACTCGAGTAAGAACTAAGTCGAATTATCAGAGATCGATTCATACATATCACTTTTATATACTTCTATATATATATACTTTATTTAATTATCAGAGATCGATTCATACATATCACTTTTATATACTTCTATATATATATTTTTTATTTTGTTTATACAACAAAAAATAAAAGGGTAAAATGTGGTTGCTGCCTGCTTTTAGGCAGCACCCTCTAGTGTGTGAATCACGTGTTTGATTCTGCGCGACAAATATGAAATGTTGATTCTCTTTTCTCCATTTTTTTTATTTTTCTGCCTGTTTTTTTTTCTATCTCATCCCCAACCCTTCTAATGACCGCTTTTTCTCATAAACCTCGTCTCCCATAATTTCTCACTATGACGATAACTTTGCACCCATGACTCAAGGCTCACATTCTCGGCTTTGTCTCCTATCTATGCCCTAGATGCAATCTCATTGGCACTCCCATCCTGGCAACCCACGCTTGCCGCATCGACGAAGTCCATATATATCATGTTGATGTCCATCCCGGCAGGGGCGGACCCACATATACCCGGGGGGGGCACGGCCCCCCCAATTTTTCGGTATATAAAGTATATATATACATATATACTAATAGTTATAGTCAATAAATAAATTAAATACTAACAAATTATCACAATTAGCTAATTGGCATAGTAGATAGGTGGTTTTGACAAGTATCTAGAGGTCTAGGGTTCAAATTCAAGCCCCTCCCATATTTTTTTTTAATTTATTGTTATATATTTTGGCCCCCCTAACATTTTGGCCCCTCTATCTTTTCTTCCTGGGTCCGTCCCTGCATCCCGGTGTCACGCTGCCTCCGAGATATATGCTCCTCGCGCCAATATGCAGGATGCATGGAGAAGTAACGTGTTAATTAAATATTCATATTATTCACAACTGAATAACGACAACTTTGCACCCATGACTCAAGGCTCACAATCTCGGCTTCGTCTCTTGTCTATGCCCTAGACGCGATCTCATTGGCACTCCCATCCTGGCAACCCCATGCTTGCCGCATCGACATGTCCACGTATATCATGTTGATGCCCACACCAGTGTCATGCTGCCTCCGAGATATATGCTCCTCGCGCCAATATGCAGGATGCATGGAGAATTAACTTGTTAATTAAATATTCATATTATTCACAACTAAATATGTGGGCCAAATTTAATCAACTCAAGTTTTCAATTATCAAACAACATTCAATGGTCCTATTATCATTCATCGCAAAAAGAATTTGCTATTGCTTGCATCTCTCTATAAGAGCCACCACAAAATGAGCGGGGAAGATTTAAACGCCATTAGTTTGACAGGCATTAGGTGTAACTCCTCAGATTTTTCAATTTCAAAAATATCTCTACAATCGAAAATCAAATCCAGAATCCCAAATATTATGCAATCCAAAATCTCATATATGGTTTAATGAACCTAGACATTTTTTATTATTAGTATTCTCTCCCCCGTTAAAAATTTGTAGCCGACCTTAGTTTGTCCCTCTCTCTTATTTCCTCTTACCCGAAATATCTGGATAATGATTTTCTTCCCCAATCAAGAAGAAAATGAAAGTCAATCAAGGATTGAAGAGCAACGCCGGGGGAAGAATCACCATAGACGAACATAGGAACAAATTGAGGATGAACGAGACAACAAGCTTATGAGCTAACAAGTACGTAAATAGGCAAATCCCTCTATATCAGATTTTTTTTTTATGAATCATTGCATGCTAAATTTTCTTATTGTTAGGGATGAATTAACTAATGCATGCATATTGTAACATATTTTAGGGCTTACATTAGACATAGTTTTGAGTCATTTTTGCATGGCATGCATCTATTTTAGTCTTTATTTATCCATATTGTTTGAAGGCATGATTCTACTCTTCTTGATATTTATTTTGTAGAAAATCAACTCAAGAGAAGTTAAAGGGTTAGAATCGACGAGAACACTTGGAGAAGATTATATTGATACATCATGGGTCGTTATACCCTATTACGGGCCATGATGAAGGCATAAAAAGATAACACAAGCTCATTCCAAACATTACGGACCGTTACAAATTGTTAAGGGCCATGACATAACACCTCACTAGACGTCATTGCATATCACGACATTTGCAGAAGCAATCATCTACTACAACGAGGATGTTATGGGCCGTGATGTATCATCACGGGTCGTAAGTGGATGAAATCGCCTCGGGAAGCCGACCTACACACGATTTATGGGTCGTAATATTTTGTCACGAGCCGTGATGAGATCATAGGTGCAGTCGGTCCAATGTCACGAGCTGCAATGTCAATATTACGACCTTGATAGTGCAAAACAACACTCCAATTCAACATGTTATGGGTCGTGATATCTTGTTACGGGGCGTGAGGATGAAGGCCACGACCACAACATCAACATTACGACCTTCATATAGGCTCCAACACATGCGTTTCCCTGACAGTAATCTGAAGTTTAAATTATCTGACCCCACCACATTACCCTATTTACTTATTTTAATTCGTAGGCAATTTGGATTGCTTAGCAATGCAAATTGCCTATGAAGTGGTAATCCACATTACCTATGAGGGGGGTGTCTATCCAGATTACCACCCAAGTGGCAATCTTATTTATATTAGTTTCCCTCTTTGCCCTTTTAAATCTTCCATAAATAAACATAACACAATAATAAATTATCATATAATAATAACAATAAAACAAATAATAATAATAATAATAATAATAATAATAATTATTATTATTATTATTATAAATCAATGACCATAATAAATATTATTTAAATAATATTATATTATTATGATCATATTATGAATTAAAATATAGCACTAATTGTTATTTATAAGTATTATTAATTAGACTAATTTTTTTATAAATTATTATTATTAATTATAAAGATTATTTTATTATTTTTTAATTTGAAGGATATTAATTACTTAAATTCATTAATTTGTGAATTCATAACTTAACTTGATAAATTTTAATTCAATAATACAAAATTTTTAACTTAATAATATTTATTAAGGGTATTTTGGTAAAATAATGTATATTATTTAGTAATCATTTTATATATGTAAATATGATAATCTGAATTACCACTTGGATTATTTATATATAGTAAACGGGGTAATGCACATTACTAGTAATTTAATAGGTGGTAATCTTTCTGTCAGGTAATGTAGAGGTAATGTAGATTACCAAGTACTGTTAAGAGGTAATGTAGTAAACGCCTCCTCAGATCGTCACGGGCCGTTATGCAGATTTACGGGTCGTGACGATGTCTAGAATATCAACAGGTGCAGCATTACGAGCCGTCATGCATTGTCACGACCATTCTAGTGAGCAACAGAGTACAAATTTAGAAGTTACGGGTCATGACTATCTGTTAGGAGCCGTAAGGCGATGTTGGCACCTTAAAGCCGCCCGATTTGACCATGACTTACGGGCCGTGAAGACTAGTTACGGGCCGTGAGGAATGGAGTCTAATTGAAAATGGTTAAGTTACTGGCTGCGATGATTCTTCACGGGCTGTTACGAAGTTACGAAATTATGATTTTAAAGTTTATCAAGAGATTTGACGGTAAAAAAGAAGTGCAATTGATATGAGATATTGGAGGACTAATTAAAAGATATTTTGAAGAGTTATAAAAGACTTTTATAGGATCTTATCATGACAGTTGGTGGAGAAAATATTGTTTGGATCCTAAGGTTATGACGAAACCCTAATTTTGGAGCAGAGTATAAAAAGAGATTTTCAGAATATTGAGAGGACGACTGAGAGTTGATTCAACCATTGGAGAAGAGAAGACGAAGGCTAGTGGCTGCTGGATTGGGAGGAAAGGATAATGCATTCGCTGGAAGGCTGTTTGACATCTTCCTTAGTATTCTCTTGTAATTCTTTATTTTATGAGATGAACTTCTTATGTTGTTTAGTCATGAACGGTTTTATTAGTGAGTAGTTCGTTTTAGGGAGTTTGTGAACCCTAATGTTGATTGAATGATCTTATAAATTGTTCCTTTTGAATATGCGATGTGTTCTTAATGTTGTTCTTCATCTGAGATGGTCTTGAATATCTTTCATTGACTGGTTAGTGTAGAAGAGTTTATGATATATTTTTTATGAAGAATTGATCCAGAAATATAAGTCTTATCATTGCATATCTCAGTTGAGTACTTATTTAAGATTCAAATTGTGTGGCCTATTAGTGGGTCTTGTTTAAGCAATCAATAATTTAGGTTTGCAGCACAATATTACATCTTAATTGATGATTTATACGAGGTGAATTTGTTTGAACATCCTTATTAATTATGAGATTAAGATAAGTGATTGCACCTGTTGAGGGGATCACACCTTTGACACTTAATGGTGAACAAACTCTTGCATTCTCCATATATTGAATTCACCTAGTCAATTATCACATCTATACTTCTTCTTCTAATTATTCTCTTTATTTTATGTTCTGAACATTAAACAAACATTCATTAAACTGATTCTCCCAAATCACCTTAGAATTGATTAAGATAATTCACAACAATCCTCATGAGAACGATATCCCTTCTCATCTTCTATATTACTTGTGCGCGATCAGTATACTTGCTAGGTTTTCTTTTACACTGCTGAATTTTGCGCATCATTAACTTAATAATTTTTAAGCCTAGAACCTCTATTTCAAACTCATGATGAATATTTATGCCTTAGAATAGTAAAGTAGCAATATATGAATAGATTTAATTGGAAAAGATTAATGATGTGAGTTTATGATGCATATGATGATGTTCGTGTCCTGGGATCCTTGTTCATGCTTTTGTATGATGTGATTAAATAAGGAAAAATTTATAAGAAAGTTTATGATTTGTATGATGTGTTTATGCCCTAGATTCAGTGGATAAATTCATTATAGATGAAGAATGTTCATGCTTAGAATTGTTAAACTACCTCTTGTATTATTTAATTTCTATTATAGAAGAATTATGTTTAGTATGACAAGATCTTAGTATTATAATACGTAGAAAACATAGGAATTGAAATCCCCAGGTGATGAAACCCCTATAGAAAGAAACTTAGAAAATAATGTGGAAGAAAGGGGCGAAAATCGGTTTGATAGCCTTCGGTCACGGGTCGTGACGATGGATATAGAAATATCAGCTTCGGTCACGAGGTGACACATCAAGTCACACCCATGATGAAGCATCGTGACAC
>LTAE01000079.1:43271-79890 GCA_001647135.1 Pontederia paniculata | reverse complement strand
GTTTATATCACGGGTCGTGACGAAGTTGAGGAATTGAACCCTGTTCGATCACGATCGTGACAAGTCTGTAACGGGCCATGACCATATTTGGGAAAATGTCACTTGTTCGATTACAACCATGTCAGGGTCTGTCACGGGCCGTGACCACTATTTGCAGATTTTATTTATTTAAATTCCTTTTTAAGTTTAATGATAGTTGTTGTGGAATCTTATGTGAACTATAAGGACTAATATGTGGACAAGATAAAGGAGAATCATTATCACCAAACTAATGATGATGATATCGTCATGCATTGATAATTGAGAGCGATAATGTTTATGATGATGGATAACTAGTAGAAAAACTGTTACCTAGTTCATGTTGTCTGATCTTCTCCCCGCTTTGCAACAAATAAATTTCTCGAGCATTCTTTTCCGATCGTGGCTTGTGCATCCCCACTTACCTATTGACGAACCTCTAAAGACTCTTAAGAAATTCAAAGTCACAATAAAGCAACTCTTAGAGTCATTAATGAGATAAGAATAACTTAATAAGATAATCACTTGATTAATGATTACATTGATCATGTTGCATTAGATGCTAAGGATGAATGAACAATGAACGATGATGTATTGTATGTATCCTAAGCAAAGATGATGAATTAATGATGATGATGATGATGTAGAGTAATTGATATTTGATCATTGGTCATAGCTTACTCTTTATATACGCTCAAAGTAATTGATGTTTAACTATTTGTCATAGCTCACTCCTGATGCAAGAAAGTAATGTTATGATAATGATGATGAAAGTAAAATTATGTAAAAAAATATGATAAACTAAAGATGATAAAAGAAAGTAAAAAAAAGAAGCAAAATATGAGAAAGATGATATATGTAAGAAAATAAAGATATTTATGATGACCCTCATGTTCTTAGTATTAATGTTTTACTATGATGATATAGTTATGTTCATGATTTTATCATATCATGAAAAATGCCTACCTATTGTGCCTTATATATCTGAGCGTTGAATTTATTTTTCCCCTGCTTTGGATCCTGCAGGTCAGTGATCTGAGATCTTAAGGTTACTGGTGGTGCTGATGGCGACAGATATTTGTGATGATGTTGCTTGCATATGAGTAATTGTCTTAAGTTGATTTGTCTCTAATTTATGTTCTTTCAGCATGATGTAATAGTTATTTATGAGACAGTTGATTTTATGTAAGATTTCCACAATTAATTTATGTTATAAAAATATTTTTGCAATTTTTTTTATTTTTTGTATTATGTTGATCAATCTTGTTAGTCAATTTTAAATTCAAGATTAAATATGATATGTAGCACCTTCGGGAGGACATTCTGCCATGTGATAGTGTGCTTCTGGGGGTATTACATTGGATGTCGTCGATTTGGAGCATCCGTCGGAGCAAGGGGCGCGTCTCAAACGTGAAGGGATGCAGAGGATCAACGTTCGTAAGAGAAGCAGAGATTGCCGGTATCCCAAGCCGAGACTTTGTGGTTTGAGTCTTAGAATGAGAGGGAGATGGAGAAAGGGAAAATTATGATATATTAATTAAAAAAATAAAATAAAATATATAAAATCAAATAAATCAGAAAACTAAAAAATAGAGCGGTGCAGATCTCTCTTGTGAGATCGGATGGCAGACATGATTAGTCCGGAGGGTGAAAAGGCAACACTCTCATTTTACCCAAAATAAAACACAGCCGGCTAAGAAAATAAAGGAGAAAAAAACAAGAAGGTGAAGAATAGTCTTTCTCTTTTTCTCTCTGACTCTTCTTCTCCTCTCGTTCACTTCTTTTTTCTCTCGTGCGCATTGCAAGCAATTTCTAGGGTTAGGGTTCCGACGAGGCCCTTGCCCGCGAACCCGGCGTGGATTTCCCCTCTGTTTTCCGCCTGCCTCCTGATTCAGGTCCCTTTCCTTGCTCCGCGCGATTGCAATACTTGTTTCCGTAAATTTCGATCCCTTTTCATGTCATGGATTTGATTTCGTTTTGAGCTCCTGCGATCACTCGGTGTTCTCCTTATGGTTTTGATTCGAATTTTCTGTTAGGGCTGATGATTGCGGCTTCGATTTGGAATCTCTACAAGGTTCGATTTGATTCTTAGCTTTTTGGCTTTTGGCTGTCGGTTCGTCTCAGGCGGCGAGGACTTGGGGAACATGGCGGTGCACGAGAGGAAAACGATAGATTTGGACCAGGGATGGGAGTTCATGCAGAAGGGGATCACCAAGCTGAAGAATATCCTGGAAGGGGTCTCAGAGTCCCAGTTCAATTCGGAGGAATACATGATGCTCTACACGTATGACTTCCTATCACGTATCTATCCCGATGATTTGAAGATTTCGATTTGTTCATTTATTGATGCGCTTCTTTGAGTTTCTGGATCAGGACTATCTATAATATGTGCACACAAAAGCCTCCTCACGACTACTCACAGCAACTTTATGACAAGTACAGGGAGTCATTTGAAGAGTACATTAACACAACGGTGAGAATAATTTGTTGATCTGCCTGTCTCTTGGCCATTTGCTGGATGCCTTGGTTAATTGACTTGGGTGGTGCTCTCCATGCTGGAGAGGTTCCCAATATTCTTTGTCATGAAAAATAAATTTTGTTTATTTTTCCTTCATGCAGAAGGGTGAGAATTTCTGCATCTTTGATAGGTTAACTCATAAATCAAAATCTTTTTGTGTATTATTGGTAGTCCAATATTGCATCCATCCAGCACACTACAAAATTGTATCAATCCAGCAGAGTATAAAATTGTTATATTTTGATAAATTTATTATCTTTAGCTACCTGTCTTGGTGCTATCTAATGTGAAGTTTTAGCCAAATAACGACTTTACTACAATAGTAAATCTGAGCTTCTGTTTTTGTTTTAATACCATATCATCTTTGGAGTTCTTAGATCTAATATGACAGCATATGTTTCCCAAATTCCCTCATTTAGAGTGTTCTTGAGGTTATCTTAAAGAATAGTTGATTTCACTCCTTTAAACCTGATTATGACCCTTAAGGCTCTTCTTCGTCAGGAGACTTCCTCTTGGTGGTGCCACCAACACCTCGCCACTGCAGTTCCTTTCCCAACAACACCAGTATTGTCACTGGAAATTCCTCATCTTGTATGTTGATGCTACCAGGAGTTTCTCTTGGTAGTGTCGCCTGCAATTTGGCTCTTTTCTCCCTTGAGTGTGACATAGCCAATGAAGATGAGGGTGCACACAAGTGAGAGACGCTGGATGATGCTTGAATGTCAATCCTACAAAATGTCCTGTGCCTAGTGATTTGACTTACAGAACGTCAAGTGGTCGTTGGTGGCTCACACCTGGTCTTACCAAACCACTCTACATTTGATCAAAGATGTGACTTGGGTCCAGAAGTGCTTGAGCTTGCTTCAGTGATAGGTGAGTGCTTTAATTGTGGTTGATGCTGTCAATAGGCTTGACTAAAGGTGTAGCCATGCCCATATTGCTGAGTCACATACTAGTCAGTTCCCACTTGTCTTGTTAACCCTTATGCACTCCCATCACTTGCAACTCCAATGACACATGAAAATGAAGCTTTATTATACCATGATCATCAGTGACAATGTTTCTTCATTGTTGGGCAACTCAATGATGGAGCCAAGCTTTATTATACCATTTGACTTCTCACCCCTCATTTTCTCCAAATTTGATACTTAGCCTACATGGGATCTTTGACATTAACATCTCTCCTCTTGTGGTGTCAATCTCCTTTTCATCCATCTAGAGAGATGCTAGCTTTGTTTGTTTCATCTTAGCCAATCAAGGAACAATGAGCCAAAACACTGGGTCATTGAAGATGGATCTTGACAACCATCAGAGTTTCTCAGCCAAGCATGGGCCACCTAAGATGCAAAAGTGTTGATGATCATGAGGTTTTAATGGTGATGAAAGCTAAAAGGGCACCCTATCAGCTAACTGCTTGGGATCTACAAATATTCCATGTGTTCAAGGTTGCACATTATTTGTAATCACGATACGAACATGGAATTTAGGGGACCTTGTGGATGTGGAGAAGTGTCGGGTCCTTGGTGTTATCTTCATGAATGAGAAAACCTATTGTGTTGGTATAGAAAAAAAATTGAATCCTTAGCGGAAGACACATGAAACAGGTTGATGATTTTGAATATTGTACTGTTATCTCTACCTGTAGTGGGCCACTTTGGGGGATTTATTGTTGGTTTGATGACACAGTCTTGATATTACCGTCTACTAGTGGAGGCGTTGTTTATGTATTTTCTTACGTGCAATAGAGAAATGGACACATGCAGATGGGAGGGTTTTTTTTTGACAGAAAAGGAGGAGGAGAGATGATCTTTGGATGAATCTACAGGTAACCAAGGCATCCTTTTATGAGAAACTTTGGCTATTAGCTTTCTCAAAAAGGAAAAAAACTTTGGCTAATAGGGATTGACTTTAATGCTGCACTGGATATGGTTGAAAAGTTTGGAACTTATATTCTGTAACCATAAAGGAGCTAGGGTGCTAGTAGGTGACACAGCTTCATAATGTGTTATCATTCGTGCAGTGCATGTTGGACATGCATACATGAGTACCTTGTCCATGTTTAGAACATCATTAATATGTTTACCTCACAATTAATATTTCCTGAAAATATGTTTGCCTCAAAATTTACTTGTTGCCTTTTGTGGTGGCCCGGTAGGCTTGGAGGGCAGCTGGTTGTGAGTGGGTATCACTTGACTTGTAGGAGGGATTTTGGAGGTGTTTCAGGGATGGTGAGGCGGTGTTGCAGGTAATACTAGTCGACAGGTGGGCCTTGACATTCTGTCCTATGGGCTATTTGGACTCGAGGAATAACACAATTTCTGAGGGGGATAGATGTAATGTGGATGGCATAGTTCATTGTGGTCTTAGCCTAGCTAGAAGTTGAAGATTGCACCTTGACCCATAACGGAAGGGTTATATATCTTTTTGGAGAATACTTTCTGGTATCATACATTTGCTCTTGTTTCTGACATACTTATAGGTACAGTTTGGTTTTAATACAATATACACGGATGACCGTCATAATTTTGTAGCCATCTTTTTAACCCTCAAAAAAAATTTTGCGTGATGCCTATTTGCAGTTTATTGTTTGCTTTTGGAAGCATGCAACCGCTGTTGATTTTCTGCCGTTTCGTCGAACTAGTAGAAATCTTGCCATCTTGGAGAGTTGAAGATTTACTCATATATTGGTGCAAACATAGAGCCTTCTGTGTATAAAATTTGCTTCAGACAAATATGTGCCAGGCCTTAGCTTTGTTGCTCCAATGATGCCTGGGATTTGTAACCTTTTCAATCATGTAGGTACTGCCATCTCTGAGAGAGAAGCATGATGAGTTTATGCTGAGGGAACTTGTAAAAAGATGGATGAATCATAAAGTTATGGTCAGATGGCTCTCACGTTTTTTCCACTACCTTGATCGATATTTCATTGCTCGTAGATCCCTTCCACCCCTCAATGAAGTTGGTCTAACTTGTTTCCGTGAGCTGGTAAATATCTTGCTCTATTTGCAATTTCTATGCTTTAACGAGGATTTCTCAAAAGAACAAATTTCAATTCAGTATGTACCAAAAGAAAAAAGTTTCAAAATCTTTTAGTCGTTTTTATTCCATGGTCTCTTGTTTCAGGTGTATCGAGAGATTAACGTTAAAGTGAGAGACGCTGTGATCTCTCTGGTATGCTGTCATTCTATTTCTTTTAGGTTGTGTTGGTCATCTGGACGACTATTTTCCTCCTTTATTGTTATTAACCTTTTTTCCTGGTCAGATTGACCAAGAACGTGAGGGAGAGCAGATAGATAGAGCGTTGTTAAAGAATGTCTTGGATATTTTTGTTGAGATTGGACTGGGAAGCATGGAGTACTATGAAAATGACTTTGAGGCAATCATGCTTGAAGACACAGCAGCATATTATTCTCGAAAAGCTTCAAATTGGATTGGAGAAGATTCTTGTCCAGAATACATGCTAAAGGTTCTCTCATAAAGCTTTTGCTTTAACGTACACCTATTCTTTCTTGGAGGGGACAACATTAATCTTTTTTCTGTGTCCTTTCAAAAAAAAAATAATCTATTTCTGTGATAAGCAATTGTATTACTTTTGACTTTAGGCTGAGGAATGTTTAAAGCGGGAGAAGGATAGAGTTTCACACTACTTGCACTCCAGTAGTGAACAGAAGCTATTGGAGGTTTGTCCATGTTTTAATTACTACTGAAATTTCTCAATATTCATATATCATGTCTAACATGATTTTTTTCTATAATTCTGCGTTGAGATATTTTGAGCTTACACTACATGCTTAATTTCTTGACAGAAAGTGCAAAATGAGCTTTTGTTTGTTTATGCGACCCAGCTTCTTGAAAAAGAACATTCAGGCTGTCATGCATTACTTAGAGATGACAAGGTATATTCCTAGAAAAAAGTATGCGACTTTTGTCATTGGCAAATACAATTGTGACAATCTAATTCTAGTTGACACTTTCTTACCTTCGTGCACTAGGTGGATGATCTATCGAGGATGTATAGACTCTTTTCTAGGATCACACGTGGTCTTGATCCAGTTTCCCAGATGTTTAAGCAAGTCAGTGGATAGTTCCTCAGATAAATGATAAGATAGGCCAAACTAGGTCTCATTTCTTCTTATTGAATATTCTTTGATGCCAATTTTTATTGGTTATGCAGCATGTGACTTCTGAAGGTACAAACTTGGTTAAACAAGCAGAAGATGCTGCTACAAACAAAAAGGTAAACATTTTAGATGAATCGGTTCATATGCTGGTTCCATTATTGTCATGCTGAATTGCTTTAATCTCCTTTTTGTGATCCATTCAATTGTATCTTCTTTTTCTGATGGACCTTGCAAGTTGAACTATCTACAAGGAAATTTGTGTTTAATAGGATTCCTGTTCTGATCTTTTCTGTACACAAACCAAAAGGGTTTACTACTGTTGGATGACTAGCACAATTGCTTAGTCATCCTTTCCCCAGGAAAAAAAAAGAACAAGGTGAAAATATACTTTGCAAAATTTGGGCAAATGTTTGATGCCACCTTCCGTCCTTGCATTGACTGATGGGAAGGACTAGCACAATTGCTTAGTCATCCTTTCCCCAGGGAAAAAAAAGAACAAGGTGAAAATATACTTTCCAAAATTTTGGCAAATGTTTGATGCCACCTTTATCCTTGCATTGACTGACGGGAAGGACGATTAATCCTTTTGAACATTTCTGACCAAGTTTACAATTTCACTGTAACAACTCTCTCTGTTGCTGGGTTGGCCAAGGGGTTGGGATTGATGCAAAGTGTCTTAGGTTCAATACTTGGTGAGGATGTCTAGAGTACATTGTTCCCTTGAAAAACATTTGTGACCAATTTTCATTTTTTGTTTTGCAAATTAATGTGGTTCGACTTTGGTTTGTTAACATCGTTTGTTTGTTACATGGATAAGATGATTTTTGAGATTGAACAGTAACGTGGGATTTTATTAAAAAATATTTTGTTCATCTAGTCCTGGGTAATGTGGGATATTGTTGGAAAGGATTTTGTCGTCGTTCTAGTCTTTATTCCCAAGTTGTGTTTGATTAGTTTTCTTGTGTACTACTACTGCAGTTGTCTTTAAACGAAGAGAGACATTTACCCCTACTGACTCATTCCAAAATTTTCATGTTACCTCACAGTCATCTTTTCTTTTTTAGTTTCTAGTTATGTTTCTAACTCCTATTATTAGATAAAAAATCTAAAAAAGATATACACTTTAAAGGTAAAAGATATACTTTTAGTTGTTTTATTCTTTTCTTATCTCATATTTATCTTTTAGCAAATGTTTTACTTTTCTTTTCAAATGACAATGGACAAAAACGTACTTGAATAGATAGAAGGAAAAAATAACATGCTGCCGGATCGGTAAAGTGGAAAAGCTTGAATGGTCCTGTGTGGTAAGATAAACACTCCAATCAAGTGAAACTTGTACTTAGGCTGAAAATGAATTATAAAAAATAAACTAAAGATAGAGTTCTTATGGAGTGGACAAGCCTCCCAAATACATAACATTCATATCAAAAGCATGACTAGAAGCAAATGTTACAACTTATTTATACTAATGAATAAACTAACTAATCAAGGCACTAGGAACTTTTTGGGGTCAGTGGTGGCTGATCAGAACATGGGATATGCAACCACTCTAACTTTCACTTCCTTGTGTGAACATTTGAAGTAGTTTTCCTGGATCCATGGTAAAAGATCCACATGGCTTTATTTTGGTGTAGGTCTTTATGGGAGGATTCCTGTCAATACCCACCCCTTGAAAACTTGACTTGTCCTCAAGGCGAAATCAAGAACTTGTACTGGGAACTCATCTTGATTGGACAACTATTCTAGGTCGGTGTGTTAGGGTTGTCCATTGGGGAATTCCTCGTAGATTGTATTTTTTATCATTAGGATATAATATCATGAACATCCTGTTCCAATTTGCTTGTACACTGTTGAGTGAGACAAGCCATTTGATTCCTAGAACCACGTTAATGCCTTTAATAGAAAAGGGAAATAAATTTTCATTGATTGTAAGGCGAGGAATATAGACATCGACTTGTCAACAAAGTCTATTACACTGGATGACATCACCATTACCTTGCAGCTGCATGGTTTTGCTCATTGATTTGCCTAGAATAGCATGGAAGAAATCTCCACCAACTCTGTTGGTGAGTGTTCAATGTTGCAAGTTTTATTGTTCACAGTTCCTTTTTCCATTTATTCTTTCTCGGTAATCTCCATGAGAAAATACTTTGAAGGTATACAGTGACGTCCAAGCGCATATTTCTTGTTGCAATGACAGCATAGGCCTTTCTCAAGCTTTGTATGTTGTTTCGTCTCCTTTAGACAAGCATAAGAAGTCGTTGAAACCTGAAGAGGTGAGGCTCACTTGGGCAGTAAGTTGCTGCTGGTGGAAAGAAATGGATCTTGATCACGTTGTTGCCCTGGTCAAATATGAGAAGTTGTTGATTGTTGTGGAGAAACTCTAGAGCGCCTTGAAGAGACCACTTTAGTTTCAAATTGTGGCATTTTCCCCTTTTCATATTTTGTGTGGCCGGATTCTGCATAGTGTCCTCCACTAGCTTTGGCTTTGAGCAAATCAAAGACAAGTTGTTTACTTTGGGGATCTCCAGTATTCGGCAGAACACTGGAAATATGATGAGGATTTGGAGAACGAGAGGAAGAAGTGGGGTTTATTGGTGGTTCATTGAGACGACAAGAGGAACATGTGACTACCATTTTAGGATCTATAGATCTGGTACCAAATGATAAACACTCCAATCAAATGAAAGTTGTATTTAAGCTGAAAAGGAATTATAAAAGATAAACTAAAGATAAGATCTTTTTGGAGTGAACAAGCGTCCAAAATACATAACATTCATATCAAAACATGACCAGAAGCAAATGTTACAACATATTTATACTAATGAATTAGTGGGGTAGTTAATGGGAGCAATGGTGGCTGATCAGGATGGGACATGCAACCACTCTAATTTCCACTTCCTGGAGTGAACATTAAAGTAGCTATCCTGGATCCATGGTAAAAGATGCACGACTTTATTTGGGTGTAGGCCTTTATAGGAAGATTCCTGTCATAGGAAGTTTTTTCTATGGTTTAAAAGCATATATGTAGATAACTCTTTTTTTCTTTATAATACAAAACTTGAAATCAGGCATATGCATATCATGATTAACGCATGCCTTGTACTTAGTCCAAATTCCACCACAGGTTTTGAATGAAAATATTATTTATTTATATGTTATTTTTTCAACTCCCATGCTTTATTTGTCTCTGCGCAAGGTGATAACTGCTTAAAATAATATGTTTACAGGCTGAGAAAAAGGATATTGTAGGGTTGCAAGAACAGGTAATTTTCCTTGTTTATGTGAAATTTAAACTGGAGTTGGATCAGTCAAATATCATGTTTATAAATACATTACTTCCCAGGCTTGAAAGAATACATTACTTTCTGATATTCAGGTGTTTGTGAGGAAAATTATTGAGCTGCATGACAAGTACTTGACATATGTCAGTGACTGCTTCCAGAATCACTCCCTTTTTCATAAGGTATAGAGGAATAAGATTCTCTTATGAATTGTCCTGTATTCATATTAACTAGCTTTTAATTTTTTTCCCAGGCCTTAAAAGAGGCTTTTGAAGTGTTCTGTAACAAGGGTGTTGCTGGAAGTTCAAGTGCGGAATTGCTTGCAACATTCTGTGATAATATACTGAAAAAAGGTGGCAGTGAGAAGTTAAGCGATGAAGCTATTGAGGAGACTCTGGAGAAAGTAAACTTCGATTCCATAAACTGCACTCTGTTTCTCTTATAATCCATCCTTAAAGGACAAAGAAAAGTACAATAGGAAAAATGAAAAGGAAGAGAAAAATCCTGTTTCCGACATTCTATCATGCTTTGCTTTATTTGGACCTTGGACATGCTTATGTTTGATGAATATGTTGCAGGTGGTGAGGTTGCTTGCTTATGTTAGTGACAAGGACCTCTTTGCCGAATTTTATAGGTGTGTACATGTTCTAGAGTTTGTTTCCATTGAGTAATTTTGTGACTATAATAGAGTTTGCATTTTATATGGATTAGTCAACTATGATGTTTGCTTGCAGGAAAAAGCTTGCTCGGAGGCTTTTATTTGACAAAAGTGCTAATGATGACCATGAGAGGAGCATCTTAACAAAGCTGAAACAGCAGTGTGGAGGGCAATTCACCTCAAAAATGGAGGGCATGGTTTGTTCCTGTAAAGCTCTTTTGTTAATCCACTATTCTATTTGGTAATTTTCTCATGTCCCTTCCTTCAATTTAGGTAACTGACCTGACACTAGCTCGGGAAAACCAATCAAGCTTTGAGGATTACCTTAATAGTAATCCTCAGGCAAATCCTGGTTTGGACTTGACAGTGACTGTCCTAACTACTGGATTTTGGCCAAGTTATAAATCCTTTGATCTCAACCTTCCTGCTGAAATGGTAAGAAAAATGTATTTTTAAAGCATTTAGAAACTGACTGAATCGTGCTGATATCTTGATGCCAACAATGTCATGTTTTTCACAACAGATAGTACAGTAAGTTAATGCTTTAGTTGGAACTGATAATTACTTCTTGCTCTAATGTCATGTAGGTAAAATGTGTGGAAGTTTTTAAAGAGTTTTATCAGACGAAAACGAAGCATCGAAAGCTTACATGGATTTATTCTTTGGGTACTTGCAATCTCAGTGGCAAGTTTGAGTCTAAAACCACAGAGCTCATTGTGACAACATATCAGGTTTCTATCTTTCTATACTGATCAGTTCTTATGACCTCTATTTGTTTTTGTAACATTTTTCTTTTTGGCAGGCTGCAACATTGCTGCTTTTCAACACTTCTGACAGATTAAGTTATTCTGAAATCATGTCACAGTTGAATCTGGCAGATGATGATGTTGTCAGATTACTTCATTCCCTTTCATGTGCCAAATACAAAATTCTTAATAAAGAACCTAACACCAAAAGTATCTCTCAGAATGATTCTTTTGAGTTCAACTTCAAGTTCACTGATAAAATGAAAAGGATCAAGGTGAACCTAATGTTTTGATACCAGTGCTACAGTTTTCATTTATTTGTACCTTTTAGAAGGATTCACCTATTTGCATTACTGAAAGATTTATCGACAGATTCCTCTCCCCCCAGTAGATGAGAAGAAGAAGGTTATCGAAGATGTCGATAAAGATAGAAGGTATGCTATTGATGCAGCAATAGTTCGTATCATGAAGAGTCGTAAAGTACTGGGCCATCAACAACTAGTGATGGAATGCGTTGAGCAGTTAAACCGCATGTTTAAGGTACCAATTCCCTGTTTGGAGTACTCTTCTATTCTAGAAAGGACATTCTCTCTGATGCAGATGATTTACATTGTGACCTTTGTATTATCAGATATATTTTTGTGAGTCCATATTTGTTAATCTGCTAGGCCGTATGCATATAATATGGCTAGACTTTGTTTTCCTTTTGAGTGGTTAGACTTTGTTGACTTGGTTTCTGCCAAGCATATTAACTGCCTTGTGCATTTTATTGTTTGTACTGTTTCTGCGCAGCCTGATTTCAAGGCGATCAAGAAAAGGATAGAAGATCTAATTACCAGAGATTATTTGGAGAGGGACAAGGATAACCCAAATATGTTCAGATACCTGGCCTAATCAGAGTTGCAGTAGTTGGCCTTTTCTGTGGGCATCTTCTATCGGCAGGAGGATGCAAACTCGAGAACCTTGTCAAAAGTTTTCTGCTTAACCAAATGCTTCTTAGTTGCTCTGAATCCTCTCACGTGTACATTTGTTTCGATGCCAAGCTCGGCCGGCCCCTGATTGCCTATGCTCAAAATGAAGATTTGTATATTATTGGATTACTTGAATACTTTTTCCTTGTCCTGCAACTTTCTTTTGGAGTATCGACTTCCATAATGCCCGTAGAGAAGTCACCGTTATTGATATTGACTTATGTGCTTATTAATGTTGCCTGCTTTGCTAAGAAAATATAGTGGTTGACCTATTATGAAGATTTGTTAAGACCAAATTTAGTTTCATAAGTTTAAAGTGTTCCTGCTTTCGGATGAGCTTTTAGATTGCAGAACTTTTGCAATTCCTAGGAGCGCACATGCAACTGCATGGACGTGATTGTGCGTATTTGTTGGCAGTATAATGTTGTACATGATTTTTTCTCTTTGCAAATGGAGTTTAATTATATTTATTGTATAGAAAATTGTGCAAGAGTTATGCACTTGCATCAGAAAATAGAAAAATAAAAGGAAAAGATAAAACAATAATTATAAATAATTTAATTAATTATTTATTAATATATGATAATATTGATTAAACATTTATATTGAATTTTTAACTTTAATTCATTTTTTTTAAAAAAAATATTTATATTTATCCAAATCAAGAAAAAGTAACTTATGTAGATGTACGTCATAATAAATTTTGTAATTACAGTTATTCATATTTATAATTATTCCAAATCATCCTTTTGTAAAAACTTGAAGAAACGGTGAATTATGTGGAGGGTTCCGACTTCTATGGTTCTAAATTTGTCTGCCCTTGTCGTCCGAGATCAGGAATCCTGTTTGATTCATCTCATGGACGCACCATCGAATTTTTTATAGCTCTTGATTTAATGCAACAAGATTGCGCGGAAGGCGCTTTTGTCAATTTTAGAGAAACTGACCAATATGTTTATGACTGTTATTTATACATGTATCAATATTCATGCTATTAGATTTTACATATCAAATAGTATAGATGTGGTTGATTTGGATTAATGATATTAAGTGGTTAGTTAATATGTTGAAATATAACAAAAATAATTAAAATTTCTAATACCTAAGGTTAAGGGTGATAGATTCAGTTGGATTGGGTTAAACTCGAAGTAATCCAAATTTGATCCAAAAAAATCTTTTTGGATCCAATTGGATGGGATCACTTTTATTAGGTTTAGATTTTTTTAATATTTTAATATATTTAAGACTAAAAAATAATAAGTTTTTAGGAAAAAAATAAAAAAAAATAATTAAAATAAAGAGATATAATAATTGTAATTATTAAAAATATTTAAATAAAATAATTATTATATTTTTGTTCGAAGATCTGGTTGAATTGTAGATCAATTTTTTTTGGGTCATGTTAGATATCGAATTGGTGCGACGAGTCGACCTTTGTTCACCCGATAAAATAACTAACAAATGATTGTAATTTTTTGAGTTATTTTCATTTATCCCCTTAAATTATCGTAAAATTTTAGATCCGTTCCTAAGTTACAAAGTAGAATAGAAGTAGGTCTATTTTTTTAATTGATCAATTTTGTTCATCAATCTAATTTTCTATTTTAAAATATTATTTAAATTTATTAAATTATTATTTTACCATCATGTTAAAAAAGTTGATCTCTCTCCTTTCCTCTTTCTATCACTCCTCGCCTACGCATGCAAGTGAGATCCCTAGTCGCTTGCGAGCATCGAGGGAGATAGAGACTAGAGAGAGGAAGAGGAGAGAGAAAGAACGACTAGAGTTTTTTTAATTTAAAGAATAAAATAATAATTTAATAAATTAAAATAATTTGAATCATTTTAATACTAGTTTGTTCGGTGAAACTTAAAAAAAAATAGATTTATTTCTGTTCGATTTTATAGCTTGGAGTATGACTGAAATTTCGCAATAGTTCGAAAAAGAAAAATAAAAATAACTTTTTTTTCATTTGAGTATTATATGTAGGCTAAAATGAAATAAAAATCCGTTAAAAAGTTAACATTTCGTTTGTATATTTGTCACCATTTTATCCGACATGAAGTAATTTACCTTCTTGATGATTTTATCTTTTATCTTTTTATTGCTCGTTAAATGTAAAATCGACCTAAATTTCATGTTATATTTAGTGGAAAAGAAGGCATATTAGGAGCAAACTGAAAGAAAGAAAATTAAATTGCGGGAAGGCGTTATAATCTTATAATAAAAACAAAGTATAGTTGGTAAGTAGTCATTGAATAAATCATTTTCTCGATATGTCAGGTCATTTTTACATGCTTCTTTCATGTTTTAGAGAGTTCAAAATATGTTCTCATTTCATGAATTGTTCCTGGAGACTTGTAGATCGAGACATGTAATACTTCTTCATGTCTTTCGAATTGACCATGAACATGGTAAAAAAATGCATCAATTTGAGGAAAAAAAAAGAATAAAACCGAGGTGCGAGAAATGTGAACATGTGATTGCCAGAAAAAAAAAGTATGAGTTTAATCATAATAATCGATTTATCCTTATTTAGTTAAATATCTCCTAAACTAGTTAGATCTTAAGAATAATATTTTTTGTGCACTTTATTTTTGTAAATTAATTGAAAAGAAGTAGAATTATCATGATTCATGTGTCAAATAGTATTTCCGAGAAGATAATGAAGGAAAAAAGAAACTAAAGGAAGATAATAAAAGATAATGTAGTCGAAAGAGTTAACCTGTTTGGATTATATAATTAAAGAAAAGAAAGATGAATCAAACTTAAATGATGAATTTATATATTTTATGAAGTAAGATTAAAATAGAAACTAAGTTTTAAATATATCTTTCTTCTTATTGCCATTTTATTTCAGAAAAAAAGAACAATAAAAAAGGAATAAAAATAAATAAAGAAAACATTAACTTTTGTTACCCTCCATAAAAGTTGCAATCAAAATTAAACTCTTAACTTCTTTCCTTTTTTTTCCTTTGTCTTCCTTTCAATCCCAGCCAAATATATCTTTTTATATATATGCTAAAAAAAATTGCTGAAAATATCATTTGCTTGACGAAAAGTGTGATTAGAAATGAGTGAAGGAACATCAATAAAATAACGAGGGAAGAGAAAATAACTGATGTGTAGTTAGAAAAAAAATAAAAAAGGAAAAAAAAAAGAAGAAAAAAACAGGGCAAGGCGTTGTTTGGAATTGGACCTCCTTCCCACCTTCCGCTTTGGACTGCATTAGTATACTATTTAATCCTTTTCAACAACTGGTTTAAGTTTAACAGCTGCAGCAAAAGCAACCTCAGTAATAGAAAGCGAAACTTGAACTGAAAGAGTCCTCTGTCGGCAGCAACCAACCAATGCCATTTCCCAATTAACAGCTCAACCACCTCCATCGAACACAAGTAAGCAACACCAGCAGCAGCAGCAGCGCAAGAACCAGATCAAAAAAGTGCTCGATTGCTCTCCGCATTCGCCGTCGGATCGAGCGGAAACCAAAATGCACGTCCAAAGCCGCTCCACTCCGTCCACCAAATCCCACCCGCCGCCGCCGCCTCCCCCTCAAGTGGCAATCCCCATGGCCACCGCCGGCAACCACCACCGCTTCGCCCCCGTCAAGAACCTCGACTTCTCCTCCTGGGCCTCCGACAACCTCTTCCGGATCCTCGTCGTCCTCGGCCTCGTCGCCACTGCCGCCGCGGTCTTCTTCCTCCGCGGCGCCGGCGAGTCGGCCGCCCTCCTCTGCTTCGAGCGCTCCCAGGCTGCCGCCTCCGTCGCCGCCCGCATCGCCTACCCGCAGATCTCCTGGACCAACGTTCCCCCGATCAAGCCCCTCGACCCTTCCGTCGCCGCGTCCCCGTACGCATCCTTCCGTGCCGAGCGCTGGATCGTCGTCTCCGTCTCCGACTACCCCACCGACGCCGTGCGCGACCTCGCCAGGATCAAGGGCTGGCAGCTGCTCGCCGTGGGAAACTCCCTGACCCCCGAGGACTGGTCCCTCAAGGGCGTCATCTTCCTATCCCTCGACCAGCAGGCCCGCCTCGGCTTCCGCACCGTTGACTTCCTCCCCTACGGCTCCTACGTCCGCAAGTCCATCGGGTACCTCTACGCCATCCAACACGGCGCGAAGCTCGTCTTCGACGCCGACGACCGTGGTCAGGTCCTCGCCGGTGGCGACCTGGGCCGCCATTTCGATCTGGACCTCGTCGGCGAGGCCGCTGCCCCCAGGCACCCGGTCCTCCTCCAGTACAGCCACGCGGATCTCAATCGGACCGTCGTGAATCCCTACATCCACTTCGGCCAGCGGTCTGTGTGGCCCAGGGGGCTCCCGCTTGAGAACGTTGGGGAAGTCGGGCACGAGGAGTTCTACACCGAGGTGTACAGCGGCCGTCAATTCATCCAGCAAGGCCTGTCCAATGGCCTCCCCGACGTCGACTCCGTCTTCTACTTCACCCGTAAGTCCTCCGGTTTGGAGTCTTTCGACATCCGCTTCGATGAGGAGGCCCCAAAGGTCGCGCTGCCGCAGGGCGTGATGGTGCCCGTCAATTCCTTCAACACCATTTTCCACACGCAAGCTTTCTGGGGTCTCATGCTGCCAGTCTCGATCAGCTCGATGGCTTCGGATGTGCTCCGTGGCTATTGGGCACAGAGGATCCTCTGGGAGATTGGTGGGTTTGTTGCTGTTTATCCCCCCACCATTCATCGGGTGGACAAGGCACAGTCCTACCCCTTTTCAGAAGAGAAGGATCTCCATGTGAATGTTGGTCGTTTGATCAAGTTCTTGGTGTCGTGGAGGTCCAGAAAACAGACACTCTTTGAAAAGATACTGGATCTGAGTTTTGCAATGGCTGAGGAAGGGTTCTGGTCTGAGCAAGACGTACAATTCACTGCTGCCTGGCTTCAGGATTTGCTTGCCATCGGTTATCAACAGCCGAGGCTAATGTCTTTGGAGATAGATAGGCCACGAGCAACCATTGGACATGGGGACATGAAGGAGTTCGTTCCTAAGAAGTTGCCATCTGTGCACCTTGGTGTTGAGGAGGTTGGGACGGTGAATTATGAGATTGGGAATCTCATAAGGTGGAGGAAGAACTTTGGGAATGTAGTTCTTATTATATTCTGCAGTGGACCTGTTGATCGAACAGCACTTGAGTGGAGATTGCTCTATGGTCGGATTTTTAAAACAGTGATAATACTATCAGAACGGGCAAATGCTGATCTTGCTGTGCAATATGGCCAACAGGCTGAAGTTTACAAGTGAGTGCTTACAGTATAGCTTAAGTCATAATTTCTACAGATATGTTCATTTCTTTTTATACTGTTTAATCTTAGACAGGTTATTCATTGACTCTGATATAGCGGAAATCTCTTCTGAAAACTGATATAAAATCTTATATTGATCTTTGCATGTTTTTGTTTTCATCTTATCTTGAGATTTGCATGAGCTTTGATCATTCATGTTACTACATAACATAGGAATCATACCTTCATGAACTCTGTTACTCTGATGTTTTTTTTTTTGAGGGGAAACTCTGTGACTTCAACGAGAAGGTTCACGTAACACTTGCATATGTTAGAATATGAAGGAATCTGGTGGACCAGTAATATATATAATTTGTTAACACACATTGTGTCACTAATGCTACTATGTCATTTCATATTCAGAAAATCTCCGTAGAAAAAAAGAAAACATCATGCATAGATCATACTGATTTGATAAGCTTTGCCAAAAGTATCTCTAGATAAATAATGGAAAAAGGATAAAAAAACTTTTCTTTTTTTCAGCAGAATTTTTTAAGAGTTTGATGTACAAAATATGAATTTTAGTGTGTTTCTCAAATGGTATCATTTGAATGCTGACTTATGATGAAACCTTTCCAAAAACTGTAGTAAGATAACTAGCTATGTCCTTTGGTAAATCCAGAGCTCATTGACACACTCAGCATTTTGTGGAAATTAAGACCCATATGGTCATGCAAGTACATTTAATAGGCAACTCCAGTTCTGTTTTTTGGTTTGTGCTTGTCTTTTGGGCTGTGTCAAGGACTTGGTGTGACTTTTTACCTTTCTAATGAAAAATATTAATTTTAGTTTCTGGTTCGATATCTACTCTTCTTCATTTGTCTTTTGTTATCTCAATATATGCTACTGCTCTGATATCACCGTCTTGCCTCAAAACTGAGGTTATTTTTAGTCTGAAGTTGAAAAACTGCCCATTGTCAATTTTTATTAGTAAAGCTCCGAAACTATGATAAAAAGCACCTTGATAGGGTAATACCTGGTACCACATGGGTGCTATGGAAACTGTATATTATTAATCGACCTAACCTCTAGATCATGCTTCTTTCCTCATAATATAAGGTTTCCAGCCTTATTCTGTTACTCCGACTGCTTTAGACCATTATTTCATGAGTTCATCTGAAATCAATTTCATAGTGCGACCTTGAAGAAAGAGCAATGCAAACTTATTTAATCTTGAAGTCGGTTAATGTTTACAATAATTTCTTTTCATGTGAAAATTCTCAAAATTACTCAAGAATTTGATTGAACTTTATAGACATGACAATTGATCAAGATTCATCCATTTAGTTAAGTTATCAGTCTCAACAGATATTGCAAGGCTTTGTAGAATCATAGATATCTTATTACGAGTCTTTGTATATATTAGCAACAAAAATATGGCTAACAATATTTCATACCGATACCAAAATGGTTGTCCAATACTCTATATAAGGCAAATTCATTTTACCCCTTGGAGATATTCTCTTCTGAACATGAAAATTTCTCTTCCTTGAAATCTAAGGAAACTATTTTCTCGTAGCTGTAGATGGTTTTACTTTGTTTATGTAATTTCAAGATTGACTCCCATGTCTGATACATCTTGTTTACGGTTGTGTAGGTATTTACCTAAGGTGTTTAGTCAGTTTAAAGGCGCTGAAGGGTTTTTGTTCATTCAAGATGATGTGGTACTCAATTACTGGAATCTTCTGCAAGCTGACAAGACAAAGCTTTGGATAACCAATAAGGTGAGCATCGTTCAATATAGTTCTTCTAGCATCCGCTTTGGTTCTATCATGTTAATGTCACAAGTAATAAATCTATCTATTTCAGGTCCCTCAAACATGGGTTTCTGTTTCTACTGTTGGAGATAACTCGCAATGGCATGTGGATCAAGGTGCCATGGTGAAAAAGATTGTAAACAATTTCCCTGTTCATTTCCAGATAAGTTACAAAGAAAACATGGAGGATGATAAGATTATCATCTGCAGCAGTGAAATATTTTATGTTCCTCAACGCCTGGTTGGTGATTTTGCTGACCTTGTGGAAATCGTCGGTGATCTACATATTCACCACAAAGTTGCTATTCCAGCGTTCTTTATGGCAATGGATGCACTGCAAAATTTTGATTCAAATGCTCTAGGAGCAATTGTTTACAAGACACAACTATCAGCCAATGATACTTTGTCAAGTTATTACACCGCCCAAGCACCAGCTGTATACCCATCGAAGGTCCAAAATGAGTTAGATTTTATGAAGTTAATCAGAGTCATGGCGCTAGGAGACCCTCTTCTGATGGAATTGGTATGAGTTGGTGAAACATAATGATACAAATCCATTTGGAAGGGTTTAGAATGTGCTTAAACACGGTTTTGGTTGTTCCACCAAGTTCTATATGTTGTAATATTATTACAATCATTTTTTTTCTTTCCAATTACTTCTATTTTTCTGCTGTATGTTGCAAGATTCATTTTTCAGGTAACCTCAGCATTCACTTGATTATCTGTTGTACTCATATGACACTTGTATACAAGAAACAAATTTTGCTAGGTCGGCCTACATGTATTTCTTCAGAAAACCACAAGGAAACAGATTGGAAGTGTAAACCATGTAACTTGGAATAGTGTTATTGGAACTTTTCTGTTAGAGGATGTGGCTTCAATGCTTCATGGATTTGCATACAATTGCATTGGATTGGTAATCGGGCATAATCTGTTAAACAAGATATGCCGGACTAGTATCACATTTAGTTGCATTCGTAAAATAATATGCTGAACAAGAGTTGTCAGTAGGAAAGATGTAAAATCTGCTGCGACATAACTGAGAATAGAAAAAGACATTGAGTGGGTCCCACTCTTTTTTTTTGGGAAAAAGAAATCTGTCTTTATTGCTGATATTTTTTATAGTAGGTATTGACAATATTTTTTTTAAGTTTTGAAAAGGTGAAGAGCGAAAAAAGATTATTATATCAATTAAATATATTGAATTAATGAAAAGCGTTACCATATATACGGAAAAATAGTACATGGGGCATTTTGATAACTTTTATAATAAAAAATAGTAAAATACGGTATAGTTTAGGGAACTTAGCAAATTAACCCTATATTATATAAGGGTAAATGGATAAATATAAAAGGGACCTTCCCTGTGAAGTCATATAAGTATAAAAAATTAGAGTTTTTTTTATTTACACATTCGAACTATCGTAAAATTTTATATCTATTCCTAAATTATAAAATTAAATAAAAATAGGTCTAATTTTTTTTTATTGATTAAATTCATTCATCAATCTTGTTTTTTTATTTTTACACATCATTTTGATTTATCAAATTATTATTTTATTCTCCATTTAAAAAAACACTCTCTCTCTTTCTCTTCTACGCCTCTCCTTTCTTTCTCTCTCTCACCATCCTTATTCTCCTCGCCTGTCCTCTCTTCCTCTCTCATGCTTTCGCACGTTCATCTGCGCGTGCAGGCGAGCATCGCAAGCGAGCCTGCTCGTCTGTGGGAGCAGGCAGCATGAAAAAATAAGAGAAAGTTCGGAGCTATTTATATCTATTCTTCTATTAGATATAAAAAAAAGACTTGTGAGGAAAGATCTGTTTACTTTTACTTATTTTATGGCAGGTCAAATACGCCGCCGTTGCACAATCACAAATTGTGTAACCATCTTCTATCTTACTCGATCGGAATCCAATATTCCATGATATAAATTTTAAGTGTGCATTGTCTGGACTGAGAAGAAAAAAGTTAATAGAAACGAAAGTAAAAAATACGTTTCTTGTTGTTTACGAGATATTGTCAAAAAAACCAAGTGAAAAAATAATCTCAATTGACCATCAACTAATAAAAATTAATCCATTTCAAATTGAAGTTGAATGGAGTAGAGATTATTAGAAAGCATAAAGACTTAACCCAGCAAGTGTGACATATTTGATACTGAGACCATGAATTCAATCCGTAGCCTAGTTGAACGAAGGGACTACTTATAACATATTTACCGGGAGGGACCTAATTTTAGAGCAAGTTATAGGCTTGTAACTTGTAAGCAATCCCAAGGAAGAATGAAAAATTTGGGTGGCAAATTAAGAATGTGACACCATTTGGAAATCTTATGACATCCTCTTCGTTTGTTCAAGTTGGTGAAATTTCAAATTGACGCAATGGGTTCTATTATAAGCAGGGTTGTAAAGCCCGGCCCGGCCCGGCCGGTCGGACCGGTCGGACCGGTGTCCGGAGCTTAAAACGGGCCATGGGTCGCTCTAAACTCGGGGTACCAATTGACCCGTTTTGACCCGGTCAAAATCCGGGTTGAACCGCTCAACTCGGCGGGTTTGTTCAACCCGGCAAAAAAAATATTTTTTTTTCATAGAAGTTTAGTTTAATTTTCAAAGCTAAATAATCTACTTTGTCATATAAGTAAGATTTGAAATAATTACGTTAAATAAAAAAATGATGAATACATTTAAAATATTTAATAATTATCTTAAATAATCAATCCAGAAGTTTAGTTTTTTTTTCAAAACTAAATAATCTACTTTGTCATTATTAGTATTTTATAATTATCTTATTATTTATTTTTGATAATTAAGTACTATTACAAATTGTGAATTAGAACAAGAAATATCATATTATTATATCAATAATATGTGCTCTTGTATTATGATTTTATACCTAATTTTGTATTTTATATTAATTTATCATTATCCGGTTCGACCATCCGGTTCGATCGGTCCGACCGGTCCGACCTGACCCGTCGAGCTATCCAGGTCGATGTCCGGGTCGGATTTTAAAACATTGATTATAAGTTTATAACGCGAAAACATGTGAATATTTCATTTGACACGTACACACATAAGATTGGAGGAAAGGGAGGCTGCTAATCTACACTGTTGATTCTTTTTTTTTTATGACTCTTGAATCATTTTTTGTCTTTCAGCCCTAATCATTAAGTCGTTAGATGAAGATTCTTGATGGCCCATTCAAGGATCCTAAAAAAGGACTAACAGCTATTGATCAAGCACTTGATGGATTCATTTTAACGTAAGAAGTACTTCTAGCATTTATATCTTTTGGTCATGTGCAATATCGATATATGGTCATGTGCAATATCATGTTCCACCACTTTCTTGTTTTATTTATTTTGCCCATGCAACCCCTCGTTTAAAATAGTGGTTACGCACTATAGGTTCATGAAGCGTTGGCTAACTAAAATTTCCCAGCATTAGAAATATGTGTTAATAGAAAAAGGTCCACTTGCCTTTGGGAAGGGAGAAAATGCATGTGTAATGTATTATACATGTAGCACACACGGAGCCATGATATTAATTATAGAATATGACCACCACATTGAATGACTCATCTCTGTATACATTTAAAACACTACACATGGCAATTCTCCTATTGATTTTATTTTCATTCAACTCTCTTAGTTATTTAATTTTCATTTATAGGTCACGTTTTATTTTATTAATTGTCATGTGCTTGGCATGTGACCTTTGTTCATTTAGTTATAAAGATTTCGAACCCTTTAATTTTGTTTACATGAATTTCAGTAATGATACATAAAAAAACCAGAGTTTCGATTTTCGTCATAACAACCTCTGGTTTTCCTTGTTTATTCCCACAAACTTAGAGCAGAGTAACTGGCACGAATAAATCCATCGAAGTGAATATGTACATATTAGGTTAGAGATGTCTTTCTAAGATATCCATCTAGGAAAGGAATTGGAGAATGCATCTTCATAAAAGAAACATAGACTTTGTTTGCTGCTCAAAGACTAATTTGGCTCTCATAATAGTTCCAGCCGCGAAGTGTGATCCGCGGAGTGATTCCTTCAGGTGCTTGAAAAGTAATACTCACAGCTGTTTCTTCACCAGGAACTAGGGAAAAGTAATTGTCAGAATAATGAACTGGAAGGATTCTGGTGTCTGAAGTATTTCCTTTATCCTTCTTTGCCTTCTTTGCCGCGTGAACAGAAAGACGAAGGAAAAATGCAACTCCAGTGTCATCACCATTAATATTAGTCATGCTCGGGTGACCAACCGAGCTTGAGATACCAAGGCCTCTGAATATTCTGCCTAGTAGACCATTTTCCTTTGGTTCTGCAACAAGTTTCTCCACTGGTTCACCGAAATACAGGTGGCTTCCATTTTCATCCGTTCTATCCTTACTGGAGATTACAATACTGGATTCTGAGGTTGTAGACATATTCTTCAAATGCAACTTCACCTCATGAGTGGAGCCTGATATCAGAACTTCTGATGTTATCTTTAATGGAACCCTCCTTTTCCGGTATGCTTCTAATATCTTAAAGTCTGTACCAGGGAGATGCAACCAATAGAAGTTCCTAGATAGCAACGCATTATCTGACAATTTGAAGAGCTTTAGAAGAAGGAAATAGATAGGCTTTGCATCCTTTGATTTTGGATACTTCATTTCAACAATGTTCACAACTTTATTGGGAGGAACTAAGATTTTGTCAGTAACCTTGTAATACAAACATGCTCCATCTAGGCCCCAAACTGAAATTTCTATCGCTATACCTGAAAGTTCAGTGGAAGTTGTATTTACGACCTAGCAGGCAAGCAAAGTTTTGCTGTCAGTGTGTCCGAAAATTAGTACAATTTAGCAAATGAATTAATCATAAGGTTTAATTATCCACCGTACCTCAATAAAGTAAGATGCTAGATTAAGCTGCACATGAACTGGTTCAGCAGCACAACGACAACCATAAAACCCTGCAGTCTGGTCATGAAGATGGTCATAGAACTGACCACGGAGGCCCGTCCAAGGATTTTGTGTCTTCCAAATTAAAACCCCCGTATACTTGGTCCACATTCGAGAAGTCCAACCCTCCAATAAGGCTCTATATTGCACATAGTTAACAAGTTGTGCCTGAAAGTTGGGTATTTTTCTTATGAAGAGATGGACAATGTATACAGGAATGAAACCGGAAGTCTAGTTTTGACATATCTACCTTCTCACAGAAGTCATCCAAGTCCTTTGGGTGCCCATACGGAAGAATCTGATCATGGACTTTCTTCGGCTTCGAGTACGGAATGTATTTGTGATATTCCCATATAGGATTAGGTATTTCTTCTATGTACCCATCATCTCCTTTGTGGAACAAGGGTATAACCCATCCTTCAGGAGGCATTGTGGCTCTAATTGTATCTGCAACTGGCATCCCCACAGAGCCTACTTCTGGGTTAAACCCATATTTGTAGAAATCATCTCTAAAGAAATCTTCAGGATTCTGGATTTCATAAGGCCCATCAGTGAAGTTACCCTTTCCATCTGCAAAGCCATCCCACATGGAACCCTGTATATAAACACGAGTGCCATCAAGATACTGACTTGGATCTTTTGGCTTTTCATCCACATCATCTCCTGGTGCTATACCAAAAACTGGATGGAGCTTCAGATCTCTCTGTAAAGCTAGGTTAATATCCTTTGGAGGAATTTGCTCGTTGCCACCAACCCAAAGAGCAAGACTAGCATGATTCCTAAGGAGCTTGACAGTGTCCCTTGCACAAAACATGAAAAGATCATGGTCCAAAGGTCCATCAGGATTTGATACTGGATCACCTCTGCCATCAACATCACCTGTTATCCAGAACTCTTGCCAAACCTGTAAAGTAAATTGGTCTTAATATATTAGGACAGGTTAGATATATTGCAACTGGAAACACTACTGTTAAGGAGAAATGATCTAGTATCCGCTGTTGTAGATCCTTGAACTGAAAGTTTAGACGAACGATTTATTTTTGACGAGGGAAAAGGGAAAACCGGAAAAATGATGTCAGATTTGGTAGTCACCCTACTATATCAAGCAGTATGTAAATGTGAAAATATAAAGAAAAAACTGATGAAAACATGGTGTCCATTCCTATATCCAACTGCATAAAGATCTTCAATGGATCATTCAATCATTGTACTAATAATCTGTATCATACCAGCAACCCATAGATATCGCAATAGTGATAGAATTCTGGCCTCTCCGCAAGTCCACCGCCCCAGCAACGAAGCATATTGAAGTTCATGTCAGCATGAAACTTAATGTCTGTCATATATCGTTTCTTTGAAAGTCGTAGGAGCCCATCAGACAATATCCAGTTGCCCCCACGAATAAAAACAAGCTTCCCATTCACCTTAAACAATCTGCAGTGGAATAAGATGTAAATGGCTTAGCTAATTGGATATAGAACTTTTGGCGAAAACAATGGGTTCTTGCAATATGATTACTTACCTGCCACCAGTGGCAACATCTATAGTATTCTCAATCTTACGGAAACCAAAAGGATGATTCCATGAGTCAGATTCACCAAATCCTTTCACATTAACAGTTAACTCAACATTATAGAGAGATTGTCGACCCATGCCATTAGGCCACCACAAATTTGGTTTGTAGAAGAAATTCTGAGAAAAGACTGCCCATTAGCACAAAAACAATGAAAGAAGAGTACACAATATGCATTCCACAAAACGGTCAACATACTAGGTACACAAGACTAAGCTGGATAGTAAGAGAAACATGTTTTATATCTTTATTTAGCATATGACTGATTCAATCAATTCTTAAATATAAATTAGACAATAGGAAGTTATAATTGATTCAAGGTTGGGGTGCCCTCGCATCCAATATGAAGACAAAAGTAGGTTTATAAAAGATTTCAAGCTGAAATTATTTTGTATACTCCAGTTCTTCAGGGTTATTTAACTTAAAGCAATTAGATTGAGCCCCAAATGGGTTATTAAATGAAGATTCGGATGATGTTAGCAGTTAATATGCTCCAACAACAAGAGAAAATATTGCTCCAACATCACAGCAGATAGTGTTAAGGTAACTATATAGGTATACGCATTTCTTATTGCATTGATCGTAATCTATCGCACAAACTTCTGTTGCTCTTGCTTGCGTATGAGATTTTTATTTCTTTATTCTGGTCGGGATAGACAGAAGATTTTTTCAAAGAATATAAAGTTTCGTGGTTTTAGATGTGAACATTTTTGAGAAAAATTGAACTGGATTGACTTATTTGCTTCTTACTAAACTATGACAACCCGTGCAACCTAGTCATTGGTACAATCTTAAACCTGTCCGATACCATAAAGACATGTCATAACTGAAATGATATGATATTTAACACAAGTTTGAACGCTGAATCTTGTAGATCTAACTTATTTAGGGGATTCAATATTATCAAATTCATTATGAACTTAATTCTATTGATATATTATCATTTTTGCTTTCTTCTATGCATTGGACTTCAAAATGCAAGCTCGTAACTTTACCTGAAGCTATGATGAATTTGAACAGTAGGAAGGAGGCACACCATATAACCATCTTCTCCCTTTGGTAGCATAACAAAAATCTATGTTGCATAGATATGACCAGGTGCAGGTATGGATAGGACAGTATGCCATCCCCTACTCTATCGTTACGCAATGAAGGAAACATGATTTAAGTAACCCTAAAAGATTGATGCCAAAGTTGGTAATGTTGAACTATTTTTTTTTCTTTTTTTGTTTTGATAAGACAAGATAATCGTTTATATGAAAGAAGAGGTTAATTTGTCTTGGGTCATTTTTTCAATTTACTTGTTGCTTTTAAGACAGCGAAGGTTATCCTTTTTCTAGGACTCACCCAATCGTCATCATCGCATTCTTGTCCTCAAATATACCAAGGAAAAAAAGTTTTTGTCACATGTCAGGTTTCTACAGATTTGGCTTTAGGAGGGTGACACCAACACCTGGTTCTTCCACTCCTACATGAGCAGTCGCCAAAGGTCAAACATAATAGACTAGATCGAGGTACAGGGGAAGATAAGATGATGCTTTCATCGGGGCAGCCATTGTGGCGGGCACTATGGTTGTATAATAATCTCTCCCAAGTTTTTGACATCTTTAAAGACAATTAATGACTATGCCAGCTAAATAAAAAAGTGATGGTGACAACTGAGGCAGGAGTGTTATGGAATTGGGAAGGATAATCTAACCCAAAAAGAGAGGAAAAATAGGCAAAAACCATAGTTTTCATAGCTTGACAAATAAGCCTTGTTGGGTGATGGAGGTGCAAGATTAGACCATGAAGGCTACAAATCTTTCATGAAATACCCCCAACACTAAGGCAAAAAAAATGACAAAAATTGAGTCTAGAGCTCTGATAATACCATGTTGAAAACTGAAAAGAAACTCTATTTCAACATCTGAATATTATAGTTAAATACATACAAAAAACCCTAACATCCATAGGGAAATTAAAAATGTTCTTTTTGTTTCAATTTTTTTTTTGAAAGGGCTTTTTTCAAATTTTAAGTATAAATTTTGGATTTTTTTTTGTTTTATCAATGATAATCAATGGAAAAATGTAATTGGATAAAAAAAAGAAAAGAGTCAATAGAAAAGATGAAGGTGGGCTAAAGTGGACAATTTGATAGCTTAGAGGAGTTAAAGGAGGTAAGTGGATATTTTCTTGATTTAGGAGAACGCGGAGATTGTAACTGAAAGAAAAAATATTCTTAAACAAAAACCAAAATATCCAAAATGTATCCAAGTAATCACCATTTTGTATCATGCTGAAAATGACCTGGTACAAATTACAATACATGTTAAAGTGCAGATGTATGGACTAACATTTCACTATAAGGATCAAAGGATGGTTAGGGAACCTTGTTGAATGTGCAACAAGCTTCTCAAGGAGGCACACATCAAGGAGATACTTAAGAAATTAAAAGACGAACCGGAGGAAGTGTGTATTGCAGAAGAGTTCCTGGTGGTACTGACAGCTCATATGTTTCAAGATGCTCAACTAAACATATGTTCCCCTCTTCTTCAGCCGTCACTTGGAGAGATAACGAACATTCTGCTATCCAAGAGCTTTTGTTTTCCAGCTCAAGAGTAGTATGTAGATAAGCTCTCTTGAAGTCGTCAAAAAAAGTTGAAACCAAATGGGGATCAACTATTGTAACAGGCTGCACCATGAAGATCAAATTTTAATAAGAAAATTCTGAAAGAATGCAAATCACCAGTTTCTTAAACTAGGAATAATAATTCATGAAGCTACACATAACAGAGTATGATTCTAGAATGAGTTTCTTTATTATATACCCTTCCAGTGGAATTTACATTTATGATTGTCATATCATGACTAAATTCATAAGGTCATATGAGTTTGTCTTAAAATCATTAAGTTATTGTAAAATTGGTATATGAGTTCAAATTTAATGAACTCATAAGTTGATGCAGCAAACTTCAAGTATGATTATGTCGTTGAAATGTTAATTTACAATCGTTTGAACTCGAGTTTAAAGCTGAAGTGTCTATATAGCATGGTCACTGAGATGTAGAACTAATGTTGTCAAACTCGCGAGTCAACACGTAGAATCTTATTCGATTTCCCTCAAGTTAGAACTAAATATGACTACTCGATTTCCCTCAAGTTAAAACTAAATATGACTATGTTGTTGAAAGATTAATTTGCAATTTAATGACCTTCATTATCTCTAGGTGCACAAAGTCTTAAGAGATTTAGTTACCATGCAACTCATAGTCATCACCATTTACCATTATTATCATGTGAATTTAAGTCTTTAAATAATCCACATGCATCCAATGTATGAGTCATGTGAAGAACCATTCAACAAGTAGAAGAGGAGGGAGTAAACGGCCACTCAATTTTATCCTCTCCCCAGCATGGTAACTCTTTGCAACTCAATAGTCATCCAGCTTTTAAAATTTTTCAAACACCATTTTGACCGGTTGACACCATTTTTTCAAACACCATTTTTATTCTCTCTACGCCACGTCAATATTCATTATTTCAAGAAAATTCTCACTCCTCCAAGTCACCAATTCATTAATAAAATAATAAAAATATTTAAAAATTAAAAGAAGAAAAAAAGCAGGGTTGTCGCCCCTCCCGTCTGTAATAATAAATCACAGTTTACAACTGAACTAAAATACTACATAGGAAATAATAGAACACAAAACTCACCCCAGAAACAGAAATTGATACTTCATCCCAGATTCCAGTGTTCCTATCCCTAAAGCATCAAAATAAAGTAATCAGGAACAAGTGAAGCAACTTCAGATAATATATAGGTAGAATCAGAGTATTCAGAGATATCAGAAGTTTGTGGCAAACACACACATATAAGGCATGCACTAATGTGTTTGTGACAAAGTTGTGACAAAAATAGAGGAATTTTCAGTTTAAAAGAAATAGAGGAATTTTAGGGGAACGAAAAGGTATACATTCCACTCTCTTCTCTTCTCTCTAGGCTTGAGCACAGACTAGGCCTACACCGACCCGATTTCCCTGGATTTTTTCCTAGCCTGGAACACATTTGAGCAGTGCCAGGACCAGATTCAATGTTCTTAAAACCTGACCAGTGTCAAGTTCAAGAGAACTGCTTTTTTGGTTTTTGTCCCAGCCTGGAACACATTCAAGCCTTGTCAGGACCGGATCTGGTGTTTTGAAACCCGACCGGCATCAAGTTCAAGAAACCTGCTTATGTCCCCAGTAATATAATTCTAATATAATATAATATAATATATATGTGTGTGTGTGTTAAAACTCAGTTATACTATATATTTAGACATATATAACCTAGGATATTATATATATAAACTCAAATATATTAATATTACATTACAATAATGAATTTCAGTAGAATAGGAACAACCGGGACTGGGACACATTTCTTACATCTAAGGGTTGTCTCGAGCCCAAACCGGTTATACCTCTCCCAGTCGTGAAGGGTGACAACATTATTTTTGTTCCCTACCATGCTATTAGCTCCAGCTAGGTTGCAACCTTGGGTGACGAAATTCGGCTCGTCTATCACCTTTTCTCCCCCTCCAGATGCTCGAGACCTTGACTAAACCAACCTCATGAGGAAAAATCTGCTTTTGTTTGGGAAAGGTCTGTTGGAGCATGCACGTCATCAATAATCACATGACGATCATGACAATCTAGCAAATGTCCTTTATTTTTAATATAATCATAGATGCCCCTATACTTTCCATGCTCTGCCTTCAAAGCAAGGGACGCAACCATCGTTAGGGGTCATTCAAATAACCATTGTTATTGAAGCCACAAGCAAAAGCTGTGGAGAATCTCTTGTGCATGCTCCAACTTGTGAACTATCAGTGACATTAAGATGAGCTAAATACCCCTTGACATTAAGATGAGCTAAATGTGAGCGTTCTGAGCCATGCCTAGGGGATTTAGGTTGTATATTTAGTTGATCCGCAAGAATCAAGGTATGTATTAATAACGAAAACAGTGAACACCTATACTTGAATATCTTCGTTGCCACTTATGTTTTATGTGATGTGTGAACGAACAACTCATAAGGAATGTGATGTAGAACAAAAATAATATTATGGGTCTTATACCCTATGGCATTATTCTTTAGTTATGGGCCTTTATCATGAGCCCTTTAGTTAGGTCTTTTGATTAGTTTAGTTTCTTTTCTAGTGGTTTTCCTTTTACTAGGAGTTTTCCTTATATTAGGTTACCTTTTATAAGTTTTCTTTTTATTTAAATTTCCATACTATTTGATCTATAGGGTGTTTAAAACCCTATAAATACTCTTATATGGTTTTTTTTTAAACTGAGACTTGATTTACAATATTTGCTATAAACATATTTTTTTCTAAATGGATTCAAGTCTCCATCAATTGGTATCAGAGCAAACAACCTTTTGATCTCCATTGCACAGTCAAGATCCTCTCATCTCTCCTAAGTCCTAACTCCTTAAATCTTCCTAGCCGCTTGATCCACATCTGAAGACTCAGATTTAAAAAAAAAAACATCGTCTTCTACCTCGCACGGAGGAGGGTGATACGAGCAAGCTCGTGGTTTTGGCAGCTCGCCGCTGCTGCCACCAGAGCAAGGTGACGCCAACGACCTTAGCACAGCCAATCCAGTCGTCTTCCCTGTTAGCATCGATCCCCGCCTGCACAACCCTGCTCACTGCTGCCACCCTCTCGCCTGCAAGCTTGCTGTCCACCAGCAGCACTCCTGTCCAACAGTGGCCTCCCCTGCCTCGGACACCAGATCACACTCTTCTTCCGCCACACAATGTCAGCCGAGCCCTAGCGTGAACCAGAGGACTACCGTCTACCGTCGTCGACGGACAACCAATTGATCTAATCCATCACCGCTCTGCTGCTGCTGCCTTCGCAGCTCTGTTGCTGCTGACATCACCACTTCGCCGCTGCCATCGCTCTGTTGCCAGGCTGCCGCCGCCTCTTCCCTGTTGCCGCCGTCGCTGCTATACTGCTGCCATTGCTGCTTGCTGCAATCCCTCCTTCGAGTCCCCAAGAGTCCACACGCGACCTTGCTGTCGCGTTTTGGTGGCCTCACACAACCGTCATTGTGCACAGGTGCTGCTGTCACTGTGTGCTGTTGCCGCCATCACTGCTTGCTGCTGCTAATGCTGCGATCCCTCCTTAGAGTGCCCATCGCTCATCCTGCGTCGTCATCTGCCACCAAGTGCTGCTACTACTAACCGTCGCAGCCACCGCCGCTGATCCACCTCCTCCGTTGCTGCCCTGACCTACTGCTGTTGCCGTTGCCGCTACCACCGCACCTCGCAGCTGCCGCCACGCTGTCCCTTCCCAGCCTCAACATCCATCGCCTCTATAACTCTTAAACGAGGGTCCTCTTGCGGTTGCAATCTCGCCAACGTTCACCATCACCGTTGCTTTCCTGTTCGCACCCTAACACGCTGCCACTTGCCTCACTGCTCTGTTCCACAGTACACTGTAAGTTCCGCTCCTGGTCCACCACCATCCACCCAGGTTGCCTACCGCGCATGTCTGCCGCCTACTGCTGCTACTTGTTGCTGCTGCTTGCTGGCCGGCAACCTCCAGTTGCTGCCACCAGCTTCCGCTTGTTGTTGGCTGCTACCGCCCGCTGGTATAGCTATTGCTTGCCATCAGTCATCGTCCTCCACCATGATAGCGGCTTCTGCACTCATCTACTCTCGTCGTCAGCCCTAAACTGCTCTCAAAAATTGGATTATTTTAATGATAACAATTGCTTTGATGATCCGTTGTTCCAAAAGATTTCAAAGTTCTCACCTCGACATCGTCAACATCTCTACGTTCGTTGATTTGATCATCCACCTGCAATTGTTTGAATTTCTAAAGTTGATCTTTGTCATCTTGATGTTGTTCTCCATCATCTACACCGCCTTGCAACTCATTGGAGTCGAGTTTTTCTCATTCAGAGAGAATTGATGTAGAACAATAATAACATTATGAGTCTTATGCCATGTGAGCATCATTCCTTAATTATGGGCCTTTACCATGAGCCCTTTAGTTAGGTCTTTTGATTACTTTAGTTTCTTTTTTATTGTTTTTGCTTTTACTAGGAGTTTTCCTTATATTAGATTACCTTTTATTATTTTTTATTTTATTTAGATTTTCATACCATTTGATATAGGAGTGTTAAGAATCCTATAAATACTCTTGTTCCTTTGGAACTGAGACTTGATTTATAATATTTGTTATAAGCATATTTTTGCCTAAGGGGCTGTTTGGAATGGGAAAAAAAGGTAGAATAAGATCTTATTCTTGTGCTTGCATCCAGATACCCTTAGAATTAGAATAAGATGGTCAAAAGTAATTATTACATTTTTGTCCATTGTCGGTGCTTTGAAATTTGGAAAAGTAGGTTTGGAATTCCTGCTATTAGCAGGAACAACAAGAATTTGCCCAATTTTTTCATTTTTATATAGTTATTTAAGGAATTTTTGTATTAATATATTTAGTTTTATAATTACATTACTTATATTATTAAAACGAGATTAAATGTATTAATAAAATTAATACAACTATTTTTTTTAATTTGTTATTATCATTATATTAGTACCATCATAATAAAATATCTATTATTATATTTTTATAAATATAGATTTTATCATTTAATAATTTTTTATTTGTTTTTTCGTGTTTATTCAAACAACAAAATGTTGTTTGATTAATGTTAATATTATTATCATAGATTATTATATCTATTGAATTAAATTATCACAATTTTTTTTGTCAACATTTAAAATAAAATTTATTTTTTTTAAAATATTGGTATTTTAAAGTCTTATTATTTTATTTTTGTTTATTCTCGTATCAACCAACATCATTAGAATAAGAACTTACTACAACCAAACACTTTTAATTCTTGAAATTGGGATTGTGCAAGAACATTATTGTTCTAACACATATTATTCCTATTTCAAGAATTTCAAATTCTCTAACCAAACAAAGCCTAAGTGGATTCAAGTCTCCATCAGATGATATAAATATCAAACTAATGACCAATATCTTCCTTCTGTCAAGAAAATTCAACACTACATACATGAGACCAGTTACATGTTTTCAATCCATCAGATGATTTAAATAGCGTCTTAGTTTTGAACATTTTTCCCTTTTTCTATATATTTTTTCTTTTAGTTTATTTTCAAAGTTACATCCCTTTATGGGGATTGTTAGTCTAAAATAATTTAAAATCTAATTCTAAATCTTTGAAATTATATTATGTAGTTAGAAAGAAATATAATGTCTCATAATTTATGGAGAGATGCTTAGAATATTGTTTCAATAGTAAAGAGATGCTTAGAACAATTGGAACTTATATAAAATGGAATCCAATGACTTATTGAGGGATCATTATCAGAATTGCAAATGATTTGAATCAAGGAAACTTACTTGGAGAATATCAAGAAAATACCATTCTTCGTTCTTTGAGAAGTTATATAATTTTAAAGTTTCATTCTAGTACTCCACCTTTTGGACCCTAGTTGACAACAAGATCAATGATAGCATTCTCATGATTTGTGCTCGGAGAGTTAAATGGGTGGAAGAGTGGTGTACCTTTTGAAGCATATAGTTCATTAGGAAATTTGACATGAGCAAAGGTAATACATTATGAAGGCTATCATATTTTTATTTTAGTTTCTGTGTATATTTCTAATTTATGCATTAACAATTCTACCTTTTGACAACCTCTTCTGATGAAAGATGATCTACTTTTAGTCTAGCACTATCTAGTACTATTGTTAGCCATTTCTTGTACTTCTGAAGATTTAGCAAATGTGTTAAGAATCAAAGCCAATCGGGCCAATCAATTATTTCAACTTTACATATGCAAGTTGAACTTATCATGTAAACATCAAACATTACAACGACAGTGAAAGAAGTGTAATATATCATGAACTTAATAGGAAACAAAACTACAAAAAGAAATATGATACCTTATTGGGGTCATCCAGTCCCATCCTTCAACATATTGAGCAGCAACATCTTTTCCAATCTAATGAATATATGACACATAATTGACATTCAGCAGAATTGTTTTGCAAATAAATACAGGTTGCTGAGATTCATATATTCTCAAGAAACAAATGGATAATAACTAAAATTTATTGAATAATTTTTTTGACGAAGATTTATTGAAGAATTTATTAAACATCCTTTGAAATATTGGAGTTCAATTTTGAATCTAGTAGCGCAAATAAAGATTTTATACAATTCTTTATGAAAATATTTTATACAAATTAATTGAACATTATACATGAAAATATAAACTTGGAATTCTAAAACTTTGTAAATGATTTTAAAAGAACTTTGTAAAAAATATTGATGTTGTGAATGTTTTAAAAAATAACATGCCAGTGAAAAAATACTACCAAATTTGACAAGTAAAATCATATATAAAGAAAGATAGTTTCTAAAACTGGGAAGGGTGAAATGTCATAACATCTTGGATGGCTCCTCTAAAGAAAAGTCTTGGATAGTTTTTTCTGATTGATGTCTTGGATGGTTTAAACCCTTGTTACATGTCCCTATTTATAGTGACAGGAGGGCAACCCTCATCCTCAACCTAGGGGCTTTATTTCTGACGAGCAGATTTAATGAACTGCCGCAGCTCCATGCTTTAAAGTAGCACAGATCAACGATATGGCATTATCTTATACTTCTGCATCTTCATTCTTGACTGATGATGCCAGGCTCTTGTGCTTTTCCAAATCATTCAATTTTCATGCCTTCAAACCTCCTTCCTTTCACTTTGTATTATTACTTCTTTTGTTTCTCACACGCTTTGACCAACCACTTATTAAGGAAAGTTAGAATGTGTTCTTCCATGCATGGTCAGACCTTTTAATAGGAAGGTGTTGATACTTCTCCTAATTTCATGTTTGAATGACCACTGTAGTATAGAGTTTTGAGCCAGATGTACTCCTTATCTTGCAACCAGATTTGATCATATTAAAAGTTTTTTTTTTTGAGGAGAAAAAGGATGACCCCCGTTGGTACAGTCGTCATCCATGTATATATATGTAGGAAAGATTCATGTACAAGTAAACGCTCTCGAAGGAAGAGCGACAAAAGTAACTAGAAAGAGGATGAGAAGCCCCCCTATCCCACACCCCACTCTCTAAAAAGAAAAGAAATGTGGTGTACAACCGCCTCAACATGGCATCTCTCCCCACAAAAAATGATCCGGTTGCGCTGGAACCAAATGGCCCAGGAACCGGCCAGAAACGTCGTCAGTGATAGTCTCCGACCGCGTCGCCGGCTGGTCAAGGTGCGAAGTGGCCGCCAAAAATCCTCTGCATCTAAAGGGAAGGTGAGCCAGCGCCCCGTCCGGCGCCAAATCTCCCGTGTTGTAGGACACCCAAAAAATAAGTGTGTGATGTCCTCTACCGCGTCCGCACACATAACACAGGATGTCTCCGCCTGGGGTGCCCATCTCGCTCTGTAGGCTCGAGTGAGGAGCCTACCACGCCGCATTAGCCAGGCAAAGATCTTGACTTTCAAGGGTACCCGCAATCGCCAAATAGATCTGCAGTCCAACTGGAGGTCTGTTGCAACGGTGGCAGCTGGGAGGAACTGATGATATTGTCTGCAGGCCGAAAAAGGCAGTGAGTCCCAGACCCACCCATCTTGTCGTGTGGGTTCCGGGCGAAACGGAGCAATCCTCTGGTGAAGTCGTAGGAGCTCTGCTATCCGCTGATCT